>JBCEWB010400329.1:0-20627 GCA_039654565.1 Peronia peronii
ATCTATCTATCTATCTATCTATCTATCTATCTATCTATCTATCTATCTATCTATCTATCTATCTATTTGTCTGTCTGGTTATCTATTCGTCCGTCTGTCCATCCATCCATCCATTTACTTATTTATTTATTTATTCGTTCATTCATTCATCCATTCATTCGTTTATTAATTTTTCAATTATTTGTTTATTCATACTTCCTTTTGGAACAGAAGAGGGGTTATAAGTATTTCTTTGAGAACTGGACTGAAAAAAAAAGATAAGCCACAGTGATATAGGCGTTTCGATATTTTACTTGTTGGTGTATTCATCCCAGCCCAAGTCTATACACAGACAGAAAGTCTAAAGTCTGTTCCCTCTGAAACACTTTAAGTCCAAGTCTCATTGACCAAGTTTCATGCAAACCTACGTACATAAAGTTACTTATATTTGTAGATGCTCCCATGTGATCGGTAAGGTCCGCCAGACACGGTGAAAGAGTCGCAGTGACCCTCAATATAATGTTGAACATCCAACAGTGGATCGTCTGTTGCTTGGCGTTACTTTTGAAGAAGCCAAGATGAGAAACTATCAAGTATCACTTTTAACAGATTCGGGATTGTGATACAAGTTGGAACAAATTCTGCACTGGAGAAGATCCTATTTCTTGTACATGTATTAAGTATCTCTGTCAGCATAAATCAGGTGTCTTACATAACCTCTCGGACATTACAAATTTGATACATTATTTGAGGCATTATTACTTTCAGATTTGAACCAGGACAGAATGATATGCGTGAGTATACAGAGATTAATCGACGTGTTCCGAAAGTGCATGAGAAGGAGCAGATTGCATCCGGATATCTATCATTGAAAAAAAACAAAGGGTCTGACTCAAAGCATACAAACATTTTGCATGACAAGTGAGCTGGGTTACAATGATTGAAATCATATTGAAGTTCTGTGAATGGCCGAAGTTGCAGACAACGGTATTAATTGGAGTGCATGCCTATTTTTTTATTATTACTGTTATTATTTTGAACTGTAGAACAGAGGAGCGGAAGCCATTTCAATTGCATTTTGAGCCTGCCCCAGAATGCTAAGCCACTAGCTCAGTGCATTTCAAACGCAAAATCCATCAGTCACATAGCACATGTTACGGAAATCTCAATTCACTGTGATGATAGCTGCAATGTGAGTTTCCAGCTGAGCCTTCCTCTCACGGGTGCCTAAGGCATGCAGCCTACCAATTCTGTGATCACTGATTGACTGCATCAAACGCCCGGGTTGCTAGGGTTGCCATTATGGATTTATCTAAACATTAATGGGAGGTAACTGGGTGCAGATGACATCACACAGTTAATAAACGAGCAGTCGGCGAGGGTGTAATGTGTAAATAGACAGAACGGCAGAAATCGAAACCGTGCCTCCGAGATGAACTTTACTAATATTTTTCTTACCTGAACGGCCCAGCGTAGTCCTGGGGTCTGATTCTCCAGTTCTTCTCTAGGTGAACGCACAAGTTAGTCTGTGGGTGAACGCAAGGAAGTTCCGCTCGCCTTGCATATCTAGTTTTGATTTAAAGAGTACTTGTCGACCCAAGTTCTCACGAAATGTTTTTTATTATTCTAAAGAATGGGAGGGGACAATGATGAAATGATGAACCAGTTCTCCCTGAATGCAAAGTCCACTTTACTTTTACTATTGCAATGTAAAATTTATTTTCCCCGATGACACCGATCCCTCCAAAAATAAAAGTAGCCTACAAAATTACATGTGTAAATATGCTACCCTACTTTGGGGTCACCGTGGCTTTGTGGTTTGGCGTCTGCTTCATGGTGAAAACAACTCACATCAGTGAGGTTGTGGCCGGAATCGACTCGCGGGTCCTCCACTGGGGAATGAAAAGACACGAAGATCGAAACCTGCATTTTTTCAGTGACTTAACAGTCCCCTGGATTCTTCTGGGTAGGGAACCCGACATCTAGCCTTCTCGGATAGGGCGAATATATTTCGGAGATCCCGTATGTGCATTATGCACGTTAAAGAACCCTTGGCAGTTCAAAATCGATGAAGAGTAGGCGGAGTCCCGTTGTCCAGGCAAAATTTCCAAATTCCAAATTTTTATCCGCAAAAATTCTCAACAACAAACAGGCAGCCTCTTAAAGCCGAGATAATCCTACTTTCTTAGGATTCAAAGGTTTAAGGAAAAAAATATACTTTTATGTTGTTCTGCATTTCTTGGCCATAGATTTCACAGTAAGTACTACACTGTTTCATTACCAGCTTTGATACCCTTACCCACCCTCAATTCCACACAGTTTTCCATTTTCCAAATTTAACCCCCATAATATAGAAGAATTTATATAGCACGCATAGACATGTACAAGGATCCGCAAATGCTGAAATGAGTTAGTCGACTCACAAATGATGGAAAAATGGTAATTCGATAGTTTAAAAATAAAACATTGATTCTGCTGAAAATGCTCATGTGAGTTGTAAACAATAATGCAGTAATCTGAAACGTAAACTCATAATGAAAAACATGGCGTGTTTTCCCTACATGTTACATCCCATTATCTAATTCTTGCTAGCATGAAAATCTGGTTCATAATAATCAATCTGTGCTATCTCATTGCGTAGGCCTAAACAATTCTGCATTTGATTCACAAATATCAATCTTCAAATTATTTTCAAATTACTTTTTATCAATACTGTACAACATAAAATCTTACGCTGCAATCCGCAATCTGTGACAATCATATTAAAATACAAAAAAGATGATGACATTGATTTGACTGGTGCAGAGGCTCATGGTTCACCAATGCTGCAGTACCTCCAATGTCTAGAAGAAAGTACAGCTGGACTATAGTCTAATCCTTTATAAATATCAATGTAGATTTTTACTTTTTTACTTTTTGGCTGTTGTTTAGCTCATATTGTCAGCTTTGAAATTGTACTACTATTCTGTTTTCAGCTACAGCTGTGTATTTTTTTCATTTTGCACATAGTCTATTGGATATGGCAGCAACAGGCCATATGAATATAATGCATGTCTCATAATATTTATCACTCTGTTATGCATGATTGTACATTTCTACTTAAGGATGCTCAAAAAAACAACATGAATACTAATGGCAAAAATACTAGTATGGCATTATAAAGATGGATGTTGTTTTTCATGGGCTTACTAGTCAAAAGAAAATGAAACCAAGTCTTTTTTCTCTCTCTCTCTCTCTCTCTTTGCCTGTCTCTCTCTCACTCACACACACACACACACTCTCAATCTCACACACACACTCACTCACTCACACACACACACACACACACTCACTCACTCATTCACTGTATGAACTGTGACATCACTCACTGTGATGACCACTACTGGACCTAATTATCATTTTTCACATTCCCTCATCCATATAAGTCACACATCCACACATCCATATAAAAGAAACCACATCATTTTGAGAGGAAATAAATGTGTATTATAGAGCTCGATTATATAAATATAGATATGAAATGAAAAAAAAAAGATGCATTTTATATTATTGATGAAGATCAATAAGCTGATGAAGAAAACCAGAGTGTTGGGTGGTTTGAAAGAAAATAATTCATTCATAAATGAACAGTTTAAAAACAGATACATGTATATAATAAGTTTGGCATGCAGAAGAGTACTATTGTCTGTCTCTTTGTTTGATGTCAGCTGAACAGAAGACATGATCAAATACTGTCCACTTTGCTGATCCCATACAAATACTACACACTACTTCTTACATTGTTTCTATAGCCTGTGCAGAAGAAGATTCAGATAAAACATAACATTTACACAGAAAACTTGTAATACTATTCCAAGTCAAGATAAAGTCCTCAGATCTGATACAACTCAAGGATATGTATAAACCATCCTTGACAAATCTCTTGTATTATTTCTCTGAGGCTTGTAAGATTTATTTGCAATGATATGCATCTCTTTCAGCTCTTTGCTTTCTCTTTTATTTGTGGTGCTATTTCAGTAACCCAGTAGCAATCACAATGGCCAATGGAGGCACAAAAAAGAACTCTAGGGATGAGACTGATTTAAACAATTACTACATAAGCTGAAATTTTAATATAAAACTCAAGTTACATAAGGGATAATATAAAAATCTGAAAGCAGGAAAACAATGAAGTGAGAATAGAAAAAAAATTAACAAAGAGAAAATGAATATAAAAATTTTCAAAAATTGAGAAGGACCAAAGAATAACAGCCAATAAAAATAAGAGTTACTAACAACCATATGCAAAGTGATCTATTTGCTAGCTCATGCAGATAGGTATTTTTCTTTAACTCTGTCAATGTCCCCACAAATAAAACATGACAAGACTCAGCTTTTAATAGACAGTAATCTGGGGCTAGCTACAAAAACACAGGGCTGGTGTGCGTATTACATATATTTAGTTCTCAGGTTTACAAGATTAATAGGTTTATGCTGTTTTATGTTGGGGTTAAAGTCAGCTAAATCCAGTACAGGCTTTTCCACTTTTAAAATGGCTATACATGATACAACAACCTTGGGTTAGGTTTGTGTATTACATCCATATGGGAGAAGAAGAAAATGTATAAATATATTAAAGTAGCATTAAATGATTGGTTTTCATAGCACCAGTTACTAAGAGGGTCTGGCTGAATAGATCTATATGATGTAGACACGCATGATATGAATATGCATAGAAAATTAAGTGGTAGTAACAGAAGAACTAGCACATTGTTTGTGATAAATAGAACTAACACACACAAATTCACAGCACTTTGCGCTGACAATAATAATAAATTTCACTGTGCCTACAGCACTTGGGAAGCGACTGTTCAGTTTCTCATTCGTGAATTACAATTCTTCCAACAATCCATTGTTGTTGCTGGTTGCTGATGTTGTTGTTGTTTGAGGGATTGGGGTGGAGGGGGTACTTTCTTATGCTAGTAATAACATGATTCTAAACAAAACAGATTATATTTAGGTAAAAAATATTTTAAAAAAACAAAACAAGCATAGATTATAGACAGAGATGTGGTAGTGCATGCAGGTCTTATTCTGGTTGCTAGCAATCATATTTGTGAACTACTTGTTCAACTAATGTTTGAGTGTTCTCATGATCGTGTCTTTAGTCATTATTGATGATAAACCATTCTCCACATATATTGCAGCTAAACAATGGCAACTATACAGCTGTTGAAATGAATTAATCATGATTTGAAGTATACAAGTTTCATGTATGACAAACTTTTTAGTTTCAAATGACACCATGAACCTTCGATAACATTAACAATGTAAAACATGAATTTTTGACATTCTCTACTTCAAATGTAGATACAGTTGTAGACCATTTCTATCAATAACACATCAAACATAAGTTAGTTCTCTCTCATATACCTACTTAATTATAGCAAAATGGTAAGACTGAACAATGGAATAAAAAAAGGTTGAGCTAAAACTGCATCTAAGCTGTATCCAACCCATCGCTATTTTTTCTATAGTTTAGATAATTCATTCAAAACAATGTAAAGACAAATAAGGGAGAAAAACAGAACCCACAGAGTGCAAAATTGTTAAGTTGCAGAAGAAGCCAATTTAAATAAATGCAACCTGAGCAGCTTCTTTATTTAATAACATGATATTAACATAAACCCATAAATAAAACGTAGACTATCTACAAAACAAGCATCTCAAAATTCTTTTCTAACATTCAAAATTAAGAAGATAATGCTGCCTAAAAGATATAGTACATAGTACAATAAATGCTTCATGGTTTAATGATTAAGTTTATCCCTATGACTACTAAAACTGACAGGCCTAAAACAGAAGGAGATTTTGATGCATTAAAGTTGGATGTTGATTAGTCATTTATTCAAAGCTATGCATTTACAAAGTGAACTGTGTGTCAGATGGATCCAATTTACAGCTTTATCAATCAATGGTAGTCTAAACTAAATACAACTGAAAGAAATCATTTTTGCCACACTGCTACTTTGAATTACTTTTCAAAATGTTCAGAATCACTTTAGAAGGAATGGAAAAGTATCAAATAGTGATGATATGTCTTTGAATGGTCTTCGAACACAAGTAAAAATGCAAAACAACATGCTGCTGATATGAAACTCAGTCACAAGGAATTCACTATAAATATGTGTTCATGTTATGTGACTGTTTAATAACTGCAATGTATGACTGAACATTCTGTGGCACTGAAATCTAGACAAAGTTGATATTACATCATCTATTTAAATAAATATGGGGTTAAAAAAAAATGTTTAATTTCCCGTTTCCCAAGCAAAAATTAACCAATATTCAAAGTCTCTTTATGATTTTTTTCAGTGTTAGGAGAAAAACCCCCATACAAAAAAAAAAAAACTCAGTGCTTTAACTTACTCATCTTCAAGAGTTATCACTGCCTGGAGGGTTTCACACAGCCTGTTTTTTAAACATAAATCATTGTAACTTTAAATGCCATAAAATAGATTTCTGCATAACATTTAAGACAAGATTAAAATGTTTTATATGTTGTATAAACTAAAGTCCAAACTGACATGAAAACAGGTCTCTTCACCTATATTCCAGATCAGAGAGCCACAAACTAGCCATGGTAAACTCTGCATTTGAAGGGTATACATATAATGAAGTATAAAAGTGAGCAATTTAAAAACAAAACAAATAAAAGAAAAAGAAACAAAGCCATGACGTGGTAAATGCTGACAGCTCTTAATATCATTGATGATTTGGTATCTCAAAAGCTTTCTAATGATCAGTATGTATTACTTATATCAACTAGCAATTCAGAGGAATTCTATGATAAAACTAATATAGGAACAGATAGGGGAGAAAGGAAAAAAAATATGTGCCTATCAACATCTGCATCAGCAGATAGACCTCCATTATTCTCCATGCCAGATTCTCATTAATCAGAATGTCTCAGTGAGACTTTCTTTTACACAGGCAAAGAAGACAAAATCTTTTGATTATTGATTTTTTGCTACTATGAGAACACATTAATACTACATTAATATCTCTGTAAAATTGAAAATCTGATTAAATCTGATAAAAAGTGGTATTCTTCTTCAACATATACTGATGAAGTACACTTCTTAATTTAAGAAATTCAACTTTCCAGAAGGTGATAGAAGGAAAGATTCTACATTGTTAGTTAGCTCCTACAAGATAACATACTTTAAATGTTATGATAAATATCTGCCTAGCATTTTTTGTACAACAAATGCTCTAGATATTGCACTGCATGAAAAGTTTTCAGTGTATAAAGTGGCACAGATATGAAGTGGCACATTATTTGCAATTACAACTGATGCAGCAAATATGACAGTATATCTATAGTAAATCATTGGGTAAAAAGCTATAAAAAGTTTATGCAGAATGAAATAATAAAAAAGAAGTACTACAAACAGATACATGCTTATTTATTTGAATATGAAAAATCAATTAATTGTGAGCAAAAATCATATAATTATGTAAATAATCAGATTACAATGATATAAAACTGAGTATAATTCGAGCAAATTTCCAGTTTGAATAATATTAATGATATTCAAAGCAAAATCACAGGTATAAAAGGCAAAAACAATACAATGAAATGAAGCATAACCAAATGGGAAAGCACAAAACAACTGCCACTGCAGGGGAATTTCATGATAACAATAGTGCATCACGACTTTCATAATCATAGATTTCAGAGAACTCAAGATGGCATTTGTACAAGCAATTTCAGAAGATCAACTAGCAATAAAGCACTAGTATTCAGATTAATTCCACACAAATGCAATGAGTAAGAACAATCCTCACGAATGGTCCACCGGCACTTCATAAATTGAAGGCGACATTTTCACCCCTTTTGACACAGTAAAAGTTTGACAAATGGAGCCTATTTCTGACTACTCAGGACATACAGAGATAAGACTTTACTTACTTGTCAGTCACAATCATATACTTATACTGCTTTAAACTATGAAAATTATAAGTCACTGCAAACTGAAAACCAGTCTCACATCAAAATCTAAGATATGTGCTCATCATACAATTCATGCATTTCTGCATTGATCAAATTTATACTGTACTTAAAAAAAAACAACACAAAAAACACAAACATGCAATATTAATTTATGACTATATGATAATGGGTGATAGTGAAAACAAAAGATTATCTTTCAGAAATCAAAGAAACTCTACATCAAAAGCTGCAAACATAGTCCCTGAAAGGACAGGTCTGAGACAATAAAGCAGAATAGAGTTGCTTGTTGAAAAAAGTCTTTCTCATTGTCATTAAGCCTAAAGTAGGTGGTCTACAGCAATAAGTAAAATACTGTGCATATCAAACCTCACTGTCAACATTTGTTGATTCTAAATATCTAAAAAGATTTATTAAACTACTGGAACTTTGTACAAGCCTTTATTAACAGCTTCTTGTACATGGTCAGATCTTGGAAAATGTTAGCAGTGCATTAACAACAATTTTTTATCTGTATATTGTTGTTAGGATGACCAGGAAATCTCTTCAAATTACAAGCACTTTTGGACTAGTATCTTACAGATCACATAGATCTGCATAGTTGCAAATAATTTGCTACTAACCTTTGTTTCATTACTAACAATATGCTGTGCAGTATTAAAATTTCCTGCAAAATATGCTGTAGATTTATAGCCATTTCATGTTCTTTACTGATACTGAAACAATGTTTATGGTGCTAAAAACTTAGTCTAGTGATAATTTTGTCATGCTTGTGGAGTGTGAGAAAGTTAAGTAAGGCCAAAGCAATTATAAGATTATGAATTCTTTCCCACCGACTATCTCATGGTGCTTTTGTTCTCCTAAGCCTTTCAATTCACAGCATCACCAAAGCTTGAGAGCACAACACTACACACTGGTTACACAGTTTCATCAGCCAACAAAAATGGAAGTACAGTGCCATGCATACATGAGACCATTTTCTTCCTTACTAAAATCTTCAATTGTGTTGACTAGTCTCATGAAAATGTGTGGTACAGAATGATGGCGCTGGGTACTGCAAATGGCACTGAGAACTCCTTTTCTGAATACTTTCATGAACACAGGCCATGTCAGAATGTAGCATAACAGCCAACAAACAACAAATCTGTGCAATGGAAACTAATGATTAGTAACAAATAAAACTAGTCAAAACCAATACTTACAATGAATTTAAAAATGAATGAAAAAAAGACACATAAAGACAAAAAATTCCACAAATATCTTTCAGAAATAAAATTATCCAATCACACAAAAAGAACAAAAAAGGAAAATTGGAAAAAAATATCTTTCATAGAGTAAACTATGATACTGCACAAAAGACACAAAAAAAAAGTATAATTTAACAAATGTCTTTCTGTGATTAAATTACGATAATGCACAAAAGAAAAAAAAGACACAAAGTTTAGACCTTAACCTCAATAAATACATCATATGATTAAAATGTCATATAATAGGCTGAGTTTATCAAAATTAAAAGCAGTAGAATACAAAGTGCTGATCCACCGATGTTGCTCATAGATATTTCTTACAGTTGTTTCATAATAGTTAGATTCAATATGGCTACAACCAAATATAGCAAATGCTTTTCACAATTTTTGTTTGTTTGTTTGTAGTATTTTCTTGCTAGCTATCATTCAGAGATAGCTATAGTCACACTGATGCACAAAACTCTGATAACTGACTATTGAAACTTTCAGTGGCAAGAAAATAAAAGTAGATTCAATTCCACAATGCCAGGATATCCATGAATAAGACTAAGAAGTAAAAAATAACTTCTTAAATTGAAGGTCATCACCTTGTACATTTATCACATTATCAGAAAGAGATGGTCTGTAGAGAAAACATTAATTGTTAATGCAACATAGCACAATCAGAATCTGAACTCATTAAATACAAGCATCACAACTATACTGACACACAGCCCTCTGTTGTATTTCTATAACTGGAGTTTCATTAGCTCATAGTTCTTCTTTGACAACTCAAGTTTTTGTTCTATCTGACAAAATCCAGTCAACTCTTTCATCTCTCAGGGAGGCTGATGTGGACAATTACTTTACATGACATAATTATTATTTGAGAAGATGGAATATAGGTATTGTTCATTATACAATAGCCGTGCCATGGTAGGACATAAAAATTGGCAGGATATTATGGTGATCTTGTCCTCTTTTCACTCAGTTTTCAAGAATTTTGCATCTTCACACTGTTTTGTTGATAAATAATCACTCAACATTTTAGAGGAAAGTAATGAGAAGGTTGGACACAGTACAGTGTGCAGCAACCCAACTGACTATTTCACGTTCATAAAAAAGCTTGTGTATACCATGATGTAAAATTTAATAAAATTAGATTTATGAGTCTGCTAGGTTGTCATTTTTAAAGTGAGCCATTTGCATTACATTTCATTACTCCAGTCCTAAGTAATCATTCAGTATTCATTTCATTAGGTTACTTTTTTCTTAAGTCTTAACTTCCTTTCATTTCTATGACAGGACAAATTATGAGAGCAACACAGAAAAAGTTGATACAGTCAATGTTATGCTATATAAGATTTAAGTGTAAAAAATTGGTAAGACAAAACATGTCATGTTCATAACAGGCTGATCACAGAGTTGCTCAAGGCAATAATAGATGTTAACAACAAAGAGGAAAAGAAACAGGCGAGTGCTCAACAGCTTTCCAACACTATGTCAGTAACAATAAACTATTGTCATGAAATAATGTGCAATCAACACAAGTGCTAAAAATCAAAAATAACATAGGAAACTGAAAGAAAAGTTTTTACTACAGAGGAAATGAAAAATACCATTCAAATTCCTTACTAAGAGTGACATGAAATCTAAGGGCTGTGTGGTCAACTGCATATTCTCACTGCATCATGTTCAACAATTTTTTTTTGTTTCAAAATTTTAAAATCTCATCTAAACAAAATTCAGTGGCAATAATGATGACAATATTCCACAAAACAAAAAATTTTTTTTTAAAAATTAACCCAAATCCAGATATTGATATGTATATATTAAAATATGACATTATCGTCAATGACGAAGAGACAATTTGAGCTTACTTGGGGGGGGGGGGGGGGGGGGGAACTCTATGTAGTGAGTCCACCCACTGTGTTGGCGGTTTTTTAACTCCTCTGGTTCTCCATCAGGTATTTGAAGGAAAAATTTAATTAAATGTTTCACTCATTGTGAAGGAGTAAGTTTTTCAGTTTTTTAAAAATGTGAATAAATGAGTTTATTTTTAAAAGAACTAGACTCATCGCTATAATGGTCAAGATAATGCTGATGAAAAAAAGGCCTGGGTTCTCAGATTAAATGTACATAGACTCAAGTAAATTACACAAGATGTAAGCTCTCTATCAAACATTGTGAATCCAAAAATACAATCCAAAATCAATAAAATACACAAAATGACCAAATTCAATAAATATCTGACCTGCAATTAAACATTTCATGCCTGAGCAATATGGCAATTAATACTGAACATTAAGTAAAACAGTTCTTGGGCTTGAAGGAAAAGTACCCAGATTTTATCCCCTAATGGCAAGAGTATCAAAGCTAATGAACAAACAATAGCAATACCACAAAATCAATGACTATCATAGAGGAGACAGCTCCTCACTAACTTAACCCCTGCCCAACATTTCATCTAGCAGATTGCATGGTTTGCCTAGATACAACTTCCATTATTTAACATAAATTTACTTACAAACAATGACACTGAAACATACTGAATATTTATTCAGCTCTGTTGTCATTTCCTTAAAATGGCCAAAAGGTCTAATATTACATACATTCTCATGTGTTACGTTATTGCAAGAACAGACTCAGATATCTTATTATCTTGGACACTTATAGAACTTTATTTTGTTATTTGACAAAGCATAGAATGCTCTATCAGTAAAGAATAACTCAATAAGTTTGATTTGCAAGCTGGTGTAAGCTCCACAGGTCCTTCCTGTCTCCAGAGGAAGAATGGGGGGCGCAGTGGCTCTGTGGTTCGGCGTCTGCTTCAGAGGGTGAAAACAACTCATGTCAGTGAGCTTGTGGGTTCTGCACGACTCATGGGTCCTCTCATCGGGGGATGGAAGGACATGAAGAGCGAAAGACCTACATTTTTTCAGTGACTCAACAGTCCCCTGCCTTCTTCTGGGTAGGAAGCCCAACGTCTAGCCTTCTCGGATAAGGGCAAATATATTTCAGAGGTCCCATGTGTACGTTACACATGTTAAAGAACCCTTGGCAGTTCGAAATCGATGAAAGAGTAGGCTGCGTGGCACTGTCCGGACAAAATTTTCAAATTCCAAATTTCTATCCACAGAATTTCTCAGCAAAAATTGGCAACTTCTAAAAGCCGAGATAATCCTACTTTCTCAGGATTGAAAGGCTCAAGAAAAACAAAACAAAGAGAAAGAACAAAAATTCTAAGACCATGTAAAGGGAAACAACTCTGCTAAATTTATACATGTACTGTATTCAACTCAGTGGGGATCATTTTTTACTAGTTTTATTACTTCCTTTTGCCACACAGAGGATGTTGACCAAGAACAGTAAAGCAAGAAGAAAATCACTTATGCGCTATTTGCTTGAAACGTAGAAAATGAAAAATTCACAAAAAAAAGTATAAGGAAAATATTTTCTTCTCATTATAACACTGTCTTTTTGGTGACCATTTTTTCAAATGATAAAAAGAAAAGTGATTTTTTTCTTCTTTAGATTGCTTTAAAAGATCTCTCCTGAATAACATAATAAAAGATAATGAGTGCTTTTGCATGTATGATGGCTAAACTATAAAAATAATGCAATTAATTCTAAAATCAACTCCAGTATGTATCCTCATAAGGCCCTGATACCGATTCAATCTGTTCATGTTTGAACATCACCTACCTAAAATCACTTGACAATGATATTTCAGCATGAAGCTGTGAAATCATTTTAACAAGGTAGTTCATAAAAATTAACTGAAGTTTTCTTCCCCACAGTCAAATGCAGCTAGAGACTACTCCAGTCAGTTTCTGGATAGCCATCATATAATGCATTGAACAAACAGCAGAAGCCAACAAAGGCCAGGTACAGTGCCAAGGTGACCCATCCCAGTATTTTCTCCCACCCCAGCTTGTTGATGTTACGTAGGATCACGACACCCATAAAGACACCTGGGAAAGAAAAAGCACAATCTATATTTTTGACACAAAACTGATGGCAAACATGACACAGAAATCACCCAATCAATCTGTCATTGGCATAGTTAAGGGGGGGGATGCTGGTCCTGCGAGTTTTTGAATAGTTGTGACCTAGAAATTCTGATTCAGCATGACCAACTTAGAAGAAAAGTGTGGAAAAAAATTTGATTTGTATCCAGCTGCCATGACAATACCGCCGTCTTGGATTTTACATGTCATGAAAATTAGCTATTTCCAAAAACCAAAGGCTCCTAAAGTATTCAATATAATGGTTTGGTATTGGCACAGTAATAAAATAGTTCTATATAAATATCATTTCTTTCTTGATTATGTGCCATGCAATGTTTGTCATAAATTTTTCAAATATGTTAGCTGACAGATCTGTATATGTCTCAATTTTTTTTTAATATCCAAATTTCCTTCAACGGCATGAACAAAATTTAGAAAAAGGGATGCATATTATTGAAACACATCTTATGAAGAATATATATTCAACATTTGAAGTATATTGGTTCAGAAATAACAAAACCTTAAAAAAAAAAGTGAAAAAAAAACCCATACATTTTGAGAAAATCACAACTGAATTTTCATAATCTTTCTATACGGTCTCTTGGTTGTACCATGTTGGTGCCACTTTTGAGCGAAAGGTAGATGTTTCTGGCCCC
This sequence comes from Peronia peronii, assembly GCA_039654565.1. NCBI lineage: Eukaryota > Metazoa > Mollusca > Gastropoda > Systellommatophora > Onchidiidae > Peronia > Peronia peronii. Next base: position 13,865 of record JBCEWB010400329.1, read on the forward strand.
AACTGGTATTTTTCTCATATCAGAAGAGGTAAAAATGCCTAAAATAACAAAAACCCAATTTTGACATTTTGATCATAAAACCCCATTTTCAGGACCCTCACCTCCCCTTAAGGAAAAGAAACAATATAACCAAACCACTCAGCAATAGACAAAATTCTTTACTATGACAGAGAAAATGGAACTTTTTTCAAATACCTACACACTAAAAACCTTCTATTATGTCTTGCAGCTGGTCAAAATCGGTAGCATATGATTTTCCACCAAAGTGAGTTATAACCATCACATATAATTTTATTTCATACACATTCATGTGGTGAAGACAATTTTGAACTAGCTTAATTTGTAGCCAAGAAATACTGCAAATTGAACAGACAGGGGTGACCACTCAGCACCTTTTAAAATCAAGAGAAATAATTGGTATAAATGGACATACATCAAATTTTCATCTCAGAACATATCGACGGCTCCATGCAAGAACTGGATAACTGCAAAAACCGGATATCTACACTAGCACCGCCATTTAGGTCATTGTGATCGATATTTTAACCACTATTAATTTCAAGTCTGTTTCTTTTTTCGTTTTAAAGTCATGGACTATTTTCAAAATCACATAACTACATTGTGCACAGATTTCCACTGCAAGAAACGCATATCTACATTTAACCATTTCTTGCAATATTTCAAAATCATCCGTGCAAAACAAAAAATGGCTATGTGGCACTTATCCATTTCTTGCAGTCATCTCCTTTGTTCAGGAAGTCAGATATCATATAGAATCTGAATGTCTTGGTTCTTTTGTATATTGAAAATTGATTGCTTTCTCCTCAAATCTTTTGTCTAAATCCAAGAAGGCAGCATGGCATGGAAGGTACACACCTTCATGAACTAAGTAACAGCTACCTCAACTTAATTCAATTAGTTGTTGCATGTGTATAGTTTAGAATGATCTATTTTGTGTAGATATGTGTAGCCTTTGCATTTCAATATCTGACAATCATCCATCATTACGATACAATTCCACATAATTAGCTCTCAGCTTGGAGTCGAAACTTTGAACGTTTTCCAACGAAAAACATAAAACAATATCACAAATCAATTACGCCTCTATTTTGGTTATAGTTTGTTGCTGACATGTTTCTTTTCTGCTTTTAGCCTTCCTTCAAATCTGGACGATTCAGGCTCCAGCAATTTTGTCTCATCTAGATGACAGTACACAAGATCCTACATACAATGTTACAAAAGACTCTGATTTTATTGTTAAGGGCTGCTCGCAAAGTAATGGAATTCATAGAAAACATAATGTTTGAAAAGGAAAAGCAAGAGGACGAGAGACTGCTAGATTATGAGAAACAGCTGGTGGAAAAGAGACCGCTGGAAGCAGGGAGACCGATAGAGGAAGGGAAACTGACAGAGGAAGAGAGACACAAAGGGGAACAATGGATGCCCCTAAAAGGGGAGGAGAAACATCAGGAAGAAACTGAACGATGCAGGAATGGAGCACACTGATTCAACTGGAAGATGAAGAAAAAAATCAACCCTTAGCTGTTGATTGTACGAAGTGTAAATTTCATTGTACAGAACACCTGAATGATGAGGATAGGAAAGTCATAAATGAAGAGTATTGGTCTCTTCAAGGTTATAAAAGAAAAAAAAAAATTCTCGTTGCAAAAGTGGAGTCCAAAACTATAAATCCTGTGACGCTGGATACAGAAAAAACGACAAAGAAATAGAATTGTTTCAAACGAGTACTTTTTGTCAAAAAAATCACACAAAAGATGGGGTTTGCTAAAAATTCTTCAATGCTCCATTGAACATTAGCCATGACTCTGAGTTAAAGCTCTGAATTACAAGAATACTGGAGGGACCTTCAGTGGCACAGACAAGACACCAGACAAGAAAAAAAAACAAGTTATAAGAGATCACATAAACTCATTTCCACTTACTGAAAGTCACCACAGCAGAAAGAAAACCAAAAGTAAATACCTTGATTTGAGTTTATCAATCTCGAAAATGTACGATTTGTTTTCTGAACACTGCAAGAAGCAAGGCCAGGAGCCAGCTAGCGAGAAAGTATGCAGACAGGTATTCTGTGAAGAGTTCTACATGTCATTTTTTCGACCAAGATAGGACATTCTGTGCACAATGCGTTAAATATAAAAAGCCTCTCACAAGATGGACAATGTGGAGAACAAATAGAGCATGATGCCTATTTGAAAAGATACAGGGATTCAATGAAAGAGAGAGAAAATAATAAACTAAAATCAAACACCGATGTGAGATTCATGAGTTGCGCTTTTGACCTTCAGAGTATTCTTCAGCTTCAAATACCAGCCCATATAAAAGAAGTGTCTTTGTTTTCCAACACATGCTCTGGACAAAATAGTAACCAACAGATGGCTGCCATGACGATGGCACAATCACAATATACAGATCATCACACACAACTTTTTGGAGAGTGGCCGTTCTATGATGGAAGTGGACAGCATGCATGCTGCCATTGAGAATGAGAAGAAATTCATTACAAGTTTCACACTGAATGACTGGAGAAACATAATCATCTCATTTAGGCGTAAAAACCCCTTGTAACGAATCATGATTATACATGTTAGGTACACGCGAGTGTGTGTTGTGAGCGATGTTTAACGGATTGTAATTGTATATACTGGGCCCATGCAAGTGTGTGTTGTGAGCGTACATATGCTGGCCCGTGGAAATACTGGGTCACCGAATGTGTCTGAGATACTCTGTAAGCATTTTGTACGGGATGGTTTTTAGTCAGACCTTGTGTATATGAAGTATGTCACATATACGCACTACGTCAAAAAAAGGTTTTATGTGTGGCAGTAGTGGTGGTGAGGACTGGTAGGTTCGAGAGAGTTCAAGACGGGCTGGTGATCTATATAAGGGCTCGGCCAGAAAGGAAGAAAGAAGGTGCAATACTGTGAGTGCCATATGCATCGGAGTTAGACAGCTGCCCTGAAGTTTGTATTGTTACCAAGCACCTGCAATAAATTCTGCATCATTTGAAGTTGAGGATTACGGTTCTTATTTCTCCATTCCTATGTGTGTCTCGTCCGTATTCACCATCTGATTACCACTTAGGTCACAACTAACACCCATTCACATTCAAAGTTCGTGACACCCCTATATTGTGGAAATTGTGGAGCATACTCAATTCATGGTCTTCAAAGTCATTGCAGACGAATTGATGATGAATAAAAACATAGTGAAAGGGTGAACTGGCTCCTGGTAAAGTCTTTCAAGTTCAGACGAGATTAGCCACAAGCCCTTTTCTACAGGTATGGCTCTAATATGGAATTCAGAAGAATCAATGTTTGTGGAGGACGGCGAGCAAAGCTGTTCGACCTCAAGAAGTCTGCTCCCAAACCTGCCTACAATCAGAGGTTAACAATCATAAACTAAAAGAAAGCAGACTGGTAAAGTTTTATAAAGACAAGGTCATACCAAAGGAAGTCCACAATTGGTATGAAAACCTGCCATCGTCAGACAATGCCAGGCATTTATTGCCTGAACCTGCAGTCAATGACACCAAATATGAGGATGGAATATGAATCACCATTTTACTAATGCGTAGTTTAAAATTCACGATCCAATACAATTGACAGAACACAATGCAGTACAACAACAACGGAGCAGTTTGATTAGTATACTACAACAGACCTAACAAAGAATGGAAGTAAAAAGGAGGCGGCGGTAAAATTCACCAGACGGTAGGATCTCTGCTCTGGAATGAGGGCTACATTAATTTAGATCAGTTACACCCAGTTGTTGAAGAGAGAGAGAGAGATGCACTGCGTTATCAAATTTAATATTGCCTCTTTACTTTAACATTTAACTTGGTACAAGCTTCAAATTACAGAATACTGAGATAAATGTGCTTTTTAAACAGGAAGTTTCATTTGTATTTGTATTTGCCAATTTCATGAGGAAAGCAGTGTACATTTGAATACCATGATGCTACTGAGCCTAATGAATAAGACTCAAAAGAAGCAAGAATGTGCTATGTTTGAACATTTTACCTTGCTAGTTTGTTGTAATAGTATTGCTGTTAGGTCGATTATTAAATGTTGATGTTTTATATGAGTGATAGTAGTGGTGGTGCTACGTAGACATTTTCTATACCCCACACGGCGGAAATACAGTGCTGTTTAAGTAGTAAATCCCATTCACTTACAATATACTGACGCCAGGCTCACAGGTCTTAGCTCTATTAACATAATGCCAGACATGTGACCGGACAGTTCTAAATCCTGGGAGTGACTTGGAGGGGGCTAAAACCCATGACCTCCCATTCTCGAGGCAGACACGTCAACTACTAGGCTGTCTAGATCAGTGCATGTAGTTTATGCTTTAATAACAGTCACTCATATATTATATCTGCAAAAGATCATCATTTCACATCGTAATCAGTACTGCAAGAACTGTGCAAGTTCAAAGCAAACGGATAATTGACAAAACACAGTTACCGCAAGTAGCGGATATCTACATTTTCTGTAGTTTTCTGAAGAACAGAACACGTTGAGACAAATTTACACGGCTTGTCTGTTGCAGTGTACTTAACACTACCTTAAGTATCACTGATATAAAAGGGAAAAGAAAAATAACAATTTGAGAACACAAAGAAAAAGCGAAAAAACTTCTTAGTTTTTCTCAAAACTACAAAAATGTAGATATCCGGTTCTTGCACGGAGTCGTCAATATGTCCATAAGACCAAGAGCAATATTTTCTTGTTCAGGGATGAATGTTCTTTCCATTGCTACAATATCAAAACAACGATTTCTGATTTATTGTCATCACATTTTACCTTTGATTTCACTGTTTGAGTCCGATGAATTAGGACTCATTCTGACTGCCAAAAGACATATTGGACACAGAAGAAAATGCAAGATGGACATGCACAACGACTGACACTGGCACAAAAGTATTAATGTATCTGTTAACTATGTTTTCCAGAAGAAAACTTTATAATCTATTTTACTACAGGGAGATGTTATATCCTCTGCACTGAATGTCTATTTCACCAAAGTTAAAAAAAATATAACCTTTGTCTGATTTCAAAGAAGAAAAGCTTCAGCACCTACCTGCTAGAAAGCCCCCTATGTGGGCTGTGACTCCAACTTTGAACTCATCAGGCTCAGTGATGCGTCTGTAAATTGCCAGTCCCGTGTCTGGAATAACTGGAGGCAAAGAGATAAAAAGACAACAATTAATCACGAAACACTAGACAGACTGAGAAATGATTATATACACAGGTTTTTTCAGCTACAGTGGAACACTAATACTACAAAATTAGATGTCGCGAAATTGAAATTTCAGTAATAAAGAAAAAAATATGCAGTCCCGTTTTATTTCTTTATTCTTTCTTCTAATAAAATCTTGGAATTTGCGAAATGCCAATTCTTCCGATCTCACTTATAAAAAAATAATTTTCCTAGAAAGTGACAAGTAAAACCACGTGCTTGCATGTCAAAGATGGTTAAACTGGGCGCATGACCAGCTTTTTGTTTGTTCAACCACTCCTAACAATGCCTGCCAGCTCCGATCACACACTGATGGTTAAAGGCGATACAACGTTTGCATGATACTTATGCAATAGGCTAGGCCAGAGCAGTGTATCTTTGTCCACACAGTTGGAAGTAAAGCATTTGGAGCAGGGTGTGCCGGCTGGAGGTGATGAGGAGTAATCTTTACTGAGTTAAGGAATGGTCTGCAAAATCGTAACAAGTGTAGATAATGGTCTGGGAGTGGTCATCAGTTACACCGCATTTATTGCTTAGCCTATACCCTGCAGCTCATCACTCTAGCTTTCAGCGCAGAGTAAAACGTATCGTTCAGTAGCCTCCCAGTTTCTAATATTTCATTGGTAAAATTTGTTATTGTTAGACATTTTTTGTGAAAAACGCATGCACAAGCTTTGTAAGGGGACACTTATCAGGGGAAATAATTAATACTAACAATGAGTCAATGTATGGGTCACCCCCCTTGTTTTATGGTCTTTGTTGGATATTAAGAAATTCTGATATCAAGAAATGAAAGTTCTGGTCCCTTCGATTTCTTAATATCAGAGTTCTACTGTACTAGGTATCCTCAAAATTCATTCTGTATAGAAATCACTTCAAGGCATATTAAATTTTTCACTGTGACCTTGTTTACCGTACAAGACAAAGTGTTTCTTTTGTGATGATGCAAAAATGGAAGAGAATACAACAAATTCACTTTTTCTAGACTGTCAGTGAATAATAAAACTTATAGGGCCATAGAAACTGAAATCACTGTTTCATGCATAATTTGCAAAAATCATCTAAAACTCACATTTAAAACTGAATTGCAATGACAAAACCAGTCTTGTAGGCAATTCGTTTGGAGATGAACTCTCAAACTCTTTCCACCTTAAAAATTTCTTGAAAGGGCTTGAAGAAGCAGGAGAAGCGGGGGAGGGGGATACATTTGTTTTCAAAACTTTCTTCATTTTCAAAAAAAAACAAAACAAAACAAATTGTACATAATAATATATATGTATTCCTTTACTCTGATCATTGCACTGGTTACCTATAAAAGCCAGAATTGAATACAAGGTGGCAACTTTCTGTTTTCGCGTTCAAAAGTCTACCGCGCCAGCTTATCTGGCAGATCTACTATGCCCTTATGTACCGTCCAGAAACTGGAGATCAAAGAGTCTTAACCACCTCTCTATTCCCCGTTCCCATATGAAAAAATATGGGGATAGGGCATTTTCATATG
>JBCEWB010400440.1:0-20622 GCA_039654565.1 Peronia peronii
TATGCATGCATGCATGTATGTATGTATGTATGTATGTATGTATGTATGTATGTATGTATGTATGTATGTATGTATGTGTGTATAATTGTATGTACATGTATGTGGATGTGGGTGTGTGTCTGTGTATGGCTATACATGTGTATGCATATGTAGTAGATTATGTATGCATGGAAAAAGTGTCAAATGTATGCTTGTAATGTTGTATTGTATTCTTTAAATTTATTATCTACTGATAATATTTCATTACAGATATATTTCATCATGGATAAATAAAGTATTCGTTTTTGTTTTCATATTTGTACATAAAATGTAGTCCATGGAGACAGCTGTGAAGCACTGAGTCATTCATTCTATGGTCATCTAGTAACTGCTCCAGCTAAAAGTGTAAAAGAACATCATACACAAGACAAATTCAAACTCCCAAAACATGAATATGGGGGCATTTTTTAGTTTATTATAACTGAAATAGAAATGTGGATGACATGAATTATGAACTATGCAATCTCAGCCCATTTGGATGATAACAAAAAGATATTAGGTGATATAAATAAATTGCACAGTGCATTAGTATAATAAATCATTAAGCTACTACGATCTATTATCAACTGCCAGCTATAGCACACGATCACTGATGAAAAACACCTTCCAATCCACTGTATAAATATATCTTGCAACATATGTAACTGAAGACACAATGTAATAAAAAAGTGAACACAAAGTAAAAATTCATCATCTGATTATGAAGATAACTTAAATTGATTGCCATATCAAAAGCAATCTATCACATTTTACTTCTTATTAATCTTGCCAGTTAAACGGTATCATATTAAAACAGACAAAAAATTTTAATTCAAGATATGAGACAGTTTTATACTATCTTCTTTTAATTTTATCACAGTCATCGTGAAGGTGTATAATAAATAAAACATAGACTGAAACAATTGTTTCACATACTATGATCTGATGAAACAAAGAGGCTGATAGGTCACTGACCTATGATTTTATCACAATTTGAAAATAAGATTGCATCTTGCAAATACTGGCACAAGCAGAAATTATGACTGAATACTACAAGTACCTTAGTTTCAAAATGATTGGATAACAGACAACTTGTTTTAGTTTTGCTTCTTTTAATGGAGCAAATGTATTTCAGGAATACCAAGTACCTGTAGTTTTCTTTTCACTTTGAGTTGGATTTTGCTTCCTCCTCTCTCATGTCTCCAGAAAAAGGTGAACTAGTATGACTTGTAAGGATTTACAATCAAACCTCAAAACAGTGACAAATTTAAGAACCATCTGAAATGGAACTGATTTTCAAAGCAGTGGCAAAATAGTTATGTGGAGATAGAATGCAAGGTGAATAAATGTCCCTTTCTCTGATATTAAAATTATAGAATCAATAATGATTCTATGAAATATTAAAATGAGATGACATTCTAAGTCATGTAGTAAATAATATATATGGAGTAATTTAATGAAATGGACAAATTTGTTATGATGGCCAACTTTACATAGAAATCAGTCTATCACTGGAATGTTATTTGATTACAGTTAAAACAGATTTTTGTCACCTTTTAAGAATGATATAACACAATGATACAACACACAAGCAATGCTACTGCAGCACTTCTCCATAGCATTAATAGTGAAGCTGTTTTATATGAAATATGGTGAGACATATTTCCTGGAAATAACATCAGCAACATGTGAATTTGTCTTTTTCATTTTGCCTTCAGCCTGCTTCACAAGTTATTTGCATTTTTCATATCTCAAGAAAAAGGAGGATTAGCAAAATTAAAAAAAAACAAATCGGTAACTATTTAGGACTAGTAATGACAGATATTGAGTTTAATTGAGCATAAAAGCAGCTGAGAAAAAGGGCATATAGGAATATAAACTTTATGATTACCAGTATCACAATATATTACATGATTATCATCAAGTCTGTATCAAATGGATCAGAATAAATAATGATTTAATATAAAAATGTTAAGGTTGCATTTATCACTTGATAAATTATCAATTGCACAGTAGAATTGAAAAGTGAATAGATAAGAATAAAATTCAGTCATGATGCATGTCAAAAAATTTTTTAAAAAATGGAATGATCACATAAAGATGTATCACATGTAACATGCAAATGTATATCATATCCAGAATTTTGTCTCTCCAGATTTTACATGGTTTGTTATGAAGTTAAGATGGATGTGGTAAGTGGACTTAAAAGTAATTGATATTGCTGACTAACATGGCACGATGTATTTTCCCTCTCAAACCAACTCCTGGCGATATAATGTACATAAAAAGTATACATACCATACACAAATCAAAAAACAAGAAAAAAGAAATAATTAAGATTGAAAGTATTTCAATTCAAAAACATAATTCTGCAAGAAGACAGCTATTTTACTATTAGTGAATCTTAAATTATACCACTGCTGCCTTATCTGGATTTTGCTGGATGTTTTGTATCAAACAATATACATCAGACTTTGCAAATTTTATGAAATATCATTTGTAGAAGTACAATAAGCAACACTAATGACTATCTGCACATGCTAACTTTTGAACTATTAGATAGAGTTAACAACTCATTCTTTACAACAGACACAAATGAAGTTCACCACTATAATGTATGGGGCAGGGACATGGGAAGAGTGAGTATGGGGCGGAGGAGGGGACTAAGAAAGAAGAATTATATAACATAAATAGGTGGCTGCAAAAGCTCAAAATGTAGGGATATTGTAACGTGATGTCTCCTTAACCGAGAGATCACCAAATTCCAGCACTAAAAGGGTCCATTATCTTTTCCCAAGAATATTTTCATCACAGTTTATATGTACAAATGCTGAGACTTAGAGTGTCATCAAGCTTCATCCTCATCCAGAACAGGACGAATTTCTGCATCCTTAGGTTCTGTCATGTCAATTCTAACACCTGTGAGAGTACAATGAAAATAATAGAATATACTACATATATATTACAGTGTAGATAAAATTAAGATTGTGATAAATGTGAAATTCAGAGCAAAGAATATAACAATTAACATTATATGAACTGGGTTTAGATAGAACATCAGGGCCATGGTAACTGTCTGCTTTATAAATGTTTGTTTGGGTTTGTTTGTTTATTTGTTTATTTGTTCATTTTGTTTTTTAGTTGTCTTTTTTTTCTGAATATTTTTAAAGGTGAGCAGTGGGAGATTGTGACAATTTATTATTTTTTTTTACTTCTGACTGGCCCAATTCATGTTTGATCTAGTAACTAGAAGGACACATTTGCTGCTTATTTTACATTGCCAGAGAAACAAAACAAAATGTCATATACTACCACTAATATATCTTGAACTAATTTCTATGTTTTAGGGCTGTGTTATTTTTTTTTCCTCATTACCTATGATCAATTTTGAGAAGATAGAGAAACAAATTGGGTAACTGAATTAAGGCATGTATATTTTTTGCTCAATACAGGGGAACAGCTACTTTTGTAATTATTTTGTTTTATTAGGGATCAAATTCTGTGTGTAGAGGCACTCTGAAGAAATTCACAGTACAATTTAATTTACATCCGTATCTTTTAAAAATAAATGAGACAAACACATATTAACATCTCAAGGTTATAGATATTATTATAAAACTGTTCTTTTTGTCACCAAAGTACAAAATATATTTGGCCCTTGATTCATTTCAAGGAATGAATCCTGGGGTTATAATCATACAATTTTTGAAACATTGCATATAAATATATGTATATAGATTAGTTTACCATAAAAAGTCCAAATTGGGTCACAAAGGGTTTGAAAAATATACTCTGGTACCAAGGAAGATCAAGATGTAATTTGGACCCCTGAGGTTAAATGATGTGGTTCCAGTGGCACTCACCAAGATATGTGGGGAAACGAGGAGATCCGTTCTTGCTGAGTTCTTGAAACTTGTAAGTGATAATGCTGCCTATTTTGGGTGGTTTGATACGGTCTTTGTCAGTCATCCTGTTAACAGAACAATAGATTTCATTACCATATTTTGTCTGTTGCTACCTGTCTAGTAGTCTACATCATATTTATTTAACTAATTTTTTTTTCCCTATTCCTGTAGCCTACTTTCTTTCTCTCTTGTATATGCCATTTTATTTCATTAACTTTGGGCCAGAACAATTTGCATCAGTTATGATGGGTGCATCTGATTCTTGTGGAAAAGTTACATGTATGTATGGCAGCAAATATACATATCATTTGCCAGCATGGAAGTGAAAGCCATGAAACTGTCATACTAACAGTCATTAAAAGTTAAGAAATGCTATCCTTTATGGGAAGTTAAGAGACTGTAATCTGAATATTATGTTATCCTCCTATATTAAATGCTGAAGTGTTAAGTCTTTTCATGCCAATTGTCCATATATAATCTATGTTATGTCTGACCATTACTGTGACTAGTTACTCTTCTATATTTTTTTTTTTTTGTGTGAAAATGGTGAAAGGTTGTGGTTTGGTCACCCATTTGATTAATGAGTTTTGATTATTTTTTCAAACTGCTACAGTTCACTTTTAAAATGCTCTGGCACAGCTGTGGAAAATCCCTTGGTAAAAAAAAAGTTAAATAGCACCTCATAGCTTATCAGAAAAAAGGATGGGAAACTGAATTGGTATTTGCGATAAGTAAAAGCCAAATCTGGTTTGCCTCTTCCAAAAACAAGGGAAGATAGATGCACATTTTAATACATAAAATCCTCTTAAAATTTAAAAGTGAACATTTAAAAGTCATTTTCACGTGCATAGTTTGATTAAAGGTAATCAAACTGTTTCTTTGCAGACTGCAAAATAGTTATTTACCCAGAGCCCACTGAGAATTCTTTCCCACAAGCCATCCGACATCTCAAAGCACCACAGCGATTAAAGTTGACTCCTTTTCCTTTCTCGTGTCCAATGACAACAGCCTGTTGGCATAAACATCATTAAAATTATCATTTATTGTTCAATGATGTTATGTCAAAAAACATAACATACACTCTAAAACGGTTATTGAGAAAATGCTTAAAATGAAACTTGCGTTATTAAGAAAGAATCTTTGGGAATGTTTTTTTACTGTGTAATTTGGTATCTTAATATAAATTTAAACTATGGGCTGATACGAAAACTACCCTTATAACGAATGGTTTTCCTGATCGCATTTTTCTAAACATATCAAGTGTAACCAAGACCAAGCTCAGGTACCAGACCAGTTTCTTCTCACAAAGAAATCATTGGTGAGCATGTCAAATACCAGTGCCCACAATGTGCTGTACCGACAGAGAAACTGCCTGTAAACGAGGTCAAGTACCAGTACCCGCAATGTACTGTCCAATAGCATGACACAACAAAAAAGGTAAAGCCTGAGGCACAAGCATGTAGAAATCATGCACCTGCCGTCCCCGTCGCTTGTGCCCCAATCAAGAAGGATGTACTGTGAGAGAGTGTTACCTATTACGTGCATGTATGGGGCTATTACGATTTCATTGTTATTTACAGCCACATAACCATGGTATCAGATGATGGATTGGCCTTTGTCTTTTCAATCATACATTATACATATTTCCACTTGCAGGCATTCTCTTATTGTTATTTTTCATGAACATAAATTTGTTCTACTAGTTCAAGTGTTTAAATAACACACTGTTTCCTGGTTTTATTGATTTTCCTTTTCACAGCATCGTACATGTACATGTACTTGTACTCTCATTGCATTTTCAGTTTCATTTTACTTCTGGAGGGTCCTGAAGGTGATTTTTTTTATTATTAAAGATAGGCTATTTTAACCTTGTCCACTGAATTCATCATGTTCAAATTAGAGGAAAACTGAAAAAAAATCGACTTTTTCAAATAGTTGCCATGGCAACGCCGCTATCTTGGATTTTGGCATCTCTAAAATGGCTAATTTCAAAATCAATCTAGTCCGTCAAATTTTAACAAAACTGGATAAAACTTTGTGAACATCTTTTTTGACATGATATCTAAAAAATTACATATTTTCAGCCCTTTATATGCAATAGAAAATTTTCTAGAAATTTTTTGAAAATGCCATGTAGTGAAATTTCAGATTTTGCCATTTTTTCATACTAAAAACCCATTTTTCTCAGAAACTTAGAATGGGACGCACATAAGTATGTTTTTTAGTTTTATTGTGAACATGATGTGTACCAAATTTGGTTAGAACTGGTTCAGAAACAAAAAAGTAGATAGCAAAATACTGACAAAAAAAACGGGTTTTGAGAAAAACGCGTTTAAATTTTTTTTTCACAGAAACATTGACATCGAGAGTTTTTTATTTGGCTTTCAGCCTCAAAACACCCCTTTTTTACATACTACCCCTCTTTTCATGACTTCTGTGTCTTTTATTGCCTCTTCCTGGCTTTCTGGACATAATTTTTCTCGAATTTGTACCCCCCATAATTATAAGGGCTCCAATAGAGCCACTTCCGGGTTCTTGGGGGCCTATATGTGATCCCCATATCATTTTCTGTCCAAACTAAGAGTTTCTTGACCTTTACTATGGCATATAGTTCACAACTAAGCTCTGAAAGAACAGAAATAAAGGAATGTTTTACTATTTATAGGACGTGGAAGTTCATTCTAGAGTGCCTGCTACTGATAATTTGCATGATCAGCAGTTTTTTCGCCTCATAGTGGTTATCCAATGTCCATCCATGGCACTGGAGTTCATGATTTTGCTAGATGAGGTCATAATCAAGTGTTTTATGCAGTCTTTGCCTACATATAATCAAACAGTGATGATCTGCGACTGCATATAGCAGCCAGGTGAAGCCAAATCCTAGTTGACAGTAGACTAGGCCTAACGCTGAATGACCATTGGTCAAACATGTTAGAATGGACATATCCACTTTTTGATACCAGTGTTATACGCTGAAAAGGGAGGGCTTTTAAGAAAAAACAAAAACCCAAAATCACATTTGTTTAGCAAAATCCAAATTTCAGGACCCCCCCCCCCCCCACCCCCTTAAAATCAGCCTTGGATTTGGCCTTGGAGACAAATTAGCATAAATATATTTTCATTTAGGTCAAGAACGAATCATTTTCTCAAGATATCAGCCTGCTAAAGTACAGAATTAATTCATTCTTGTCCTATTTTCAGACTTTGAGAGGAGGGAAAGACGATTTGGAATATGCCAGCTTGCCCAGCTGCTATCAAAGTAAAGAATATGGAAATACATCATCAAAACTCAACTTTCATCACTCTCTACCAGTTGTCAAAATAATTCACAAAAAAATGGAATTTTATTATAATATTTGTTTTGTATGAAGAATAATGAACACAGATCATGATACAATCGTTAACTCAAATTTGACCTACCTTGACCTGAGAACCTATTTTGACCTGTATCTTGAAATAGCAATCTGCGGCTTTTGATTCATTTCAAGTTGGAGGGTCAGAAATATGAAATGGACATTCTACAAAAAGACATCTATTTTCAGGTCTCCTGGATGAAAGATGGAGTTGAACTTGAAAGCCTCACGCAAACTCCTTCAGGAGATTTGCTCCTCACTTCACCTACAGTTGGAGACAGTGGGGAGTATCAATGCATTGCTGAAAATGTAGTTGGCAAGCGAGTCAGTGAGCCAATTATGGTAAAAGTTGAAGGTTAGTACACTGAAAGTGACTGATAAGCAGACATAATATTTACATAAGTCGTCAAGTGCCAAAAAGTGATAGCTGAAAAACAGACACAGCAGAGCAAAAATGAAGTTGCCTTATGACGGTTTTCTTTGTTGTTATTAGGTGATAAAATATTTTATGCATATGGTTTTAGATAATTTAAGATAACAGAATATTGTGCCGAATCTGCTCAAAATTATCTTATATTTTAAGGTCATTGAGTCCATTATGCATATGATTGTTGACACTAAAACGCAATTTTAACCTTTTCAAGATGGAATATTTTTGCCATTGCTTACATTCTACATATCTATAAAGTAACAACAGAACTCATAAAAAATTTATGGGCTCGAAAAGTACTGAATGTACCCATCTGAAATTTGGCACACAAAATTGTTGCAAAGAGATCTGTTTTTACATACATAAACCCGAAAAAAGCTTATTGTGTTTGACATTTTTCTAAAAAGGTGATAATGATTGAAAAGTAAATTTACAATGGTGTTTGATCCCAGTTGTAGGCCTACATTCAATAGAATGGCGCATTATGTTATTGTTCTTCCTCTTCTACTCACAGAGCATCTAAAACAACAAATATATTTTCTGTGAGTCACATTCAGTTTAACCATTGCCATACACTTTGAGTCCCAGGGCAGTATCAATTTGACCTACATTTAAAAGTCTCCCACGAAGGCTGCTGGTTCTCTACTAGTATAGTAATAATCTGGAAATTCCCTCCAAAATGCGTGAATTTGAGCATTTTTCAGAGCCTTCCTATTCCAATATTTTTCAAGTAAGTTTTCTAGCAAATTTATGTAAGGATATGGTCACTGAATTTCACGGGATTTTTGTACCATTTCTGAAATGCCTCAAAATCAGTCACTTTCCAGTAATTGACCAAATGATCTAGGTGCCAACTATAGACCATATAAGAATTCAGATTAATATTTTATAAAAATATACATATCAACAAATATTTTTTATGCCAACTTCAGCTAGAACATTTCTATAAATATATAGTCACTATTTAATTTATGTGAAATTTGACAGTGTCACATTGCCTTCAAAATCTGCTGTTTTGTCTATCATTATGTTATTTAGGCCTATATCATTATGTTATTTATTTCACTTCCTTCAGAACAAGCCCAGTTCTATTTAAGTCAGTAGCAGCCCAGAGGAGTTCGTTTAGATGTTTTCAAAAAAAGAAAAATAATGCCAAACATTAGGATAAATACTGCTTGATGCACAAAAATTAGCATGTTTGCTGATCCTTCATTGGTGTATACATGAAATTAGGGGAGAGGGGTTGCTAAAAGTCTCAATTTTCATGTAATGCACCATAGCTCAGCTCCGCCATGCATTTTCATTGTCAAATTTTGCCTCAAAGGGCAGTTACCTTTTCTCTTTGATACAACATAGTCATCATGGAGGAGTGCTTAACATGCAAATTGAGTATGAAGGCGAAAACTAGAATGTGAAAATTTATCGCATTGGTGTACTTAATCACTTCACTGCTATCAGACGTATAAGTAAGTCATTTGAAGGGCTATCTCAGGTGCTAAAAGACATAGTTAAACGTCAATTCCAACCATCTCACCCGCTCAGCAATCTGTTTGCTCTCATACATAATTAACTCCGCCCACTAACTCCGCCCACTCAGCTCCAGTTGACCGTGGACCAATAGTCGGCCGTCCTCCTCTTTGCCAGGAGCAATCCATGGCATCGGCTATTACTGAATGTTACGTGAAAATTACATATATACACCTGCCTTGAAATCTAATCGCTACCTCTTGACTCATCCCCCTATCCATGGCATGCGGCGTCTATCAAAAGATTCTGCATACTGATGTGAACCACGCTGGCCAGTGGTGGGAACATCAGAGCCCTCTAATGTCTCTAGCTTTGTTTTACCCTGTATAACCTTTCTAATATCTATGCTAAGATCCTCAGCCCGGTGATACCTAAAGATGGGAAGTGAGGGAGAGAGAGAGAAATGAAGAGGGACTGAGAATGAGTTGAGTGAGTGAGAGAATTAGTGAATGAGTAAGTGAACAAACTGGTGCGTGAGCCATCAAGCGAATGACGAGAGTGGGTCTGTTTGTTTGTCCTAGGTCTCTGCCCTGTTTCTGTGTGATTCTAGGAGGAGATAAGCTTGCGACTTTTGAATCTGAAAAATATGTAGATCTAGATCTAAATAGATAAATAAAAAATCGGCAGCAATGACAGTACTAGAAAAGTTTTTTAACAAATGAGTTCTCACTTCTACTTCAACCCTCTGCGCCATTTTCCCCGCAAATGTTTACACCTTTCCTCTGGTCAATCACAGAATCACAAGGAGGTATCCTGTCCATCTCGTTGTTCCTTCACCTACTTTTTTGTTTTCCCCTTTTCCCAGCAATTCCCCCCCCCCACCTCTCTCTCTCTCACAAACACACACACACACACACATATACACACACAGAGCCGGGGAGTTTCTTGTGTTTCAACTCCAAAGAGATGTTCCGACCAGAGAATCTATTCGCACCTCTTTGTGGCATTCAATGTTAGATTCCACTGGCTGATGACTGGCAGCTATGTAGCTTGTGTCACATTACAATGAGATCTGTTTGGCAGTCAGGCAGAGGGCAGCTAACAGAAATGGAAAGCCAGTTTGGGAGGAGAGGGGCAGGGGGTAGAAGGCGGGTGCCTGTTCGTCTCACTCTCAGTCTTATTCACGGTTGGTTGGTGCACATTGGGCGTGGCTGAGTGACCATTGTGAGGCGCGATGGGGTAGCAGCAGACTGAGCGGGTGAGACTGATGAGTATCGTTGGTGCTTAGCACAGGGCTGCAAATAATGCAAAAATTGGCTTGCAGTGAAGCGGTTAAAGTTACAAACAGACATGATGCAAAAAGTCATTCCTAAGGAATAAAACTTGGAGAACTCAACCAAAAAAGTAAACAGAGAGCTTTCTTAACAGAAAAACTTAGATTCAGTTGACAGAGGTGCCATCTGTTTCAGTTAGAACCTGTCCAACAAAATAATTATCCTGTACTTATATTTGAGTACGTGTATTATCAAATTCACAAAGAACAAAAGAATCAAAACCAACTTATTATAAGTTACTCCTGTCAAGTTAAAAAAAGAGGGAAAAAAGCATGGACAACTCCTTTAAAAAGAAGTGGATCTAGCTGGCAGAAGGTGCAGGCCATATTTATTATCTAATATAAAATAATATTACTAAAATCAAGGCAATTGTCAAAAACTATGCAATCTTGTATTTCTCTGATTATACCTGTCTGAACAGGCTTTGGAAGAATAGCTTTTATGTCTTGTTCAGGAAAACCTGCAGTATCTTCAGCTTGTCAAAAAAAGCATTGACATTGTGGGGATTAAAATTAGTCATCCTTTGAACTGAAGTAGCTTCTGGTTTGAAGGGCTGAGATTTTGGTGTCTTTATAGGAATTGTTTCACTCAGAACTTTCCCACAATCTCATTCTTCTCCAAATATCTGGAATTTTGTCTGCATCCATGCTTGCTTCTGCAAGTTGATAAGCCAGGCATTTCAGATCCTCAGCTTTAATTCTGTGGTAAATTTTGGAAGCTTGGGTAGCACAGTCCTCGACAAGCATTTCAATTTCAAGTGATAAAAGTTGCACCAAAACTCGCCCCATCTATTGATCCTGTTGCTTTTTTCAATCTTACATAGGGTTCAATTATCCTGTAGTTCACATTATGATTTGCTGCAGCTTTTCGCAAACTCTGCCCTCTCAATAAGCATACTCTGAACAGCAGCCACCATCTGGTCCTTAGTAAACTTGCCCTCTGTCTTTCTCAAATAATTTTGCATGAGTGGTCTGTTAAAAAAAAACAACAAAGAATGATGATTATGATGATGATAATGTTGATCATGGCCAGTTCCATCAATTTATTTAATTTTTAACTCATTAGTTCTCCAGATTGTTATTTGTTTCTTTGCATGTCTTATGTTAGATATTGGTTGAGATTCAATGTCTAAAATTTTAAGACATTTCTACAAATGATAATGATAATAATGCCAGAAGGATAGTACTATTTACTGATAATAGTTTAGAAAAATGAACTGATAACAATAGCCTAGTAATACACAGCACCACACAAATACCATTATCTAATTAAAAGATTGAAAAATACATAATTGATTGTTTGACAAACTGTCTAAGCCAAGGGAGTATTTTGTCCCACCATCAAGGCACAAAGTCACAGTGTGACTTCTTGCCCAAGGGGTGTTTTTCTACCGATCGTTAAAAACTAAAAAAATTAATGCAAAATTAACACTACAGACATTTAGAGATAACATTTAAGTGCAGATATATGGTATAATTGAAGAGCGTTTTTTGAAAAGTGGGCTCAGTCCATTTTTGACAGTTTCGAGATAACTGACATTTTTTTATTTTCAAGTGTTTTTTCAATAGTGGGCATCAAAAGCATTTTTTTCTCTAATGTTTTTTAATGCAGATGTGAAGTTCTACAGCATCATTACCCATAGTCCAAGTTATAAAAATCTGGCTGAAATATTGATTGCATAACAGTCACTTAAAATCGAAGATTTGTCAAAACCAGTGGACTGACCTGGTTTTGGTAGAACTTTCAGCTAAACTGATCTGTTAATGTTGATGAAAATGAATATTTTCATGTGCATTTGTGCACATTTAAAAAAAAAAACTTTAAAGGACTTTAACTTTGAAGATGAACTTAGTGAAATTGGTATAGGTGGCCTAGTATTGAGGATTCTGATTTAAAGTTAAAACTGTCACTTGGGAACTGAGCTTCGTTGGAAAAAACGATGCTATTTCATGTTCAATTTTCACAGTAACTAAGATGGTTTTGAGGAAACTGAAATGTTCCATAGAAAGTTCCTTCCCTCTAATGCATGATAGCTACCTTAGTTAAAATTCTGACGAAAGTGGACTGAACCCACTTTTGCAAAAACACTCTTCAATTGGTTAGGAAAATATGGCAAATTGCTACATACCATTTTTTAACAAGTCATGGAAAGAACAACTTCGGTCCAGATTTGAGCACCATGTGCACAATTCGCTTATTGTATATTTAAGTGATCTGCCCTTGGAAATGAGACACTGTTAGGGATCAGTTGATGATATAGTGCCATCAGAGCTAAAATTAGGTGAGGCACTTTCAAGATATAGCATTTGTTATTTTTAACTCTTCACTTTTAGTACACCTTTCTTATACTTTCCTCATAATGTTATTTGAAATTATAATTTTTGCCATTTGTGTTCAAAGTGACAAACACTGTAGTTAAAAATTTGTTGTTTTTTTTTCCCCTTAGATTGTGTGAGTGTGTGCATGTGGTGTGTGTGTATGTGTGTGTTTTGGGTTCTTTTTTGTAGATTCATATTTAAGTGTCTAGATTTTTTGGGGACGGTCAGTGATACGCCTTTTATTTTTACTTAAGCTACTGATAACTCATACACTCCTTACTGTAAATTTGATCACTGTTTTAGTTATTACTTTCCTTGTAATAGCAATAGTTACATGTTTGAGGTAATCATTAGTTTTTCTTTTGCTCACAGGACCTCTGTACACAAAAATGTCCACAAGCCTATGATTCTGAGAATAAAACACACTCAGAAAGAAAGAAAACAGAGATAAAACGTCTCATTTACTTGCAGACATCAAAACATCAGAAAGATGTAAAATTGTTATTGTTCTAAGATATATAAGAAGCTCTCCTCAGTGAGATCATGACGATTCAGTAATATAGGGAGATGAACTTCTGAATATATAATATTGTTATCATCATCCATTTCCCTTTCCTCAGTTGATGGAACTTACAAATGTTTGAATTAATCATACTGTGAATGAATGAATTCTCACTTGGTACAAATTCTTCAGCTTGCATTGCGACCTCACAGATTATCTAACATATAGTAGCCACAGCCTGACACAAATTAGCAGAACACAGTTTCTATTAAAAATATTGAAAAACTTGTTCAGTTCAAATTTTACTGAAGCAATTATAGGAGTATTTGTTTAAATGCAATGAGTCAGTTATTTGTTTTAATCATAACTATCTGAAGATGGTTTCAGTTATTTGAGAACAAGGATTTATTATAATTAAAGTTTGTGATATCGTTTCTTTTTTCTCTCTTTTTTCAACAGCTGCTGCGGGTAAGTCTTTCATGCTTGAAAATCAAGATTTTTAGCTAAATAATTTTGTGCACTTTTATCACATTCTCCACTCCTGTTGAAAGAAAATGTTATTACATGAGCTCTAAGATTCTGGTACATAGCTAGGAATTTCAAAAGCATGTTTCTTTTCAACTCTTTGAAGTTTACATCCTATTTCACATTTTTATGATAATAGATCACTAACTGTAAGGAATTTATTTTGGTTTCCATAATGCCGATTATATCATACATGCTGATAATCATTTGAAAGGTTTTTCATTCACAGATTATCAAACATGTAGCCTACTAGCCATACAATATAACAGTTTAATGAAGTATACTGACTATGTCTAAGAATTCCTCATTTCAGGTCAGTTGCTTCAATGATTTTTCTGTAAATATTAACAATCAATGATGTTTTTTGGTCATAACTATTTAAAACTGGTTTCTGTTATTTGAGAATTCTTGTCATTCAGTTTTTGGTATTGCTTTTCTTTTTCTCTGTTTTTTCAGGAGCTACTGATGGTAAGACTTCCAAACTTGAAATTCAGAATTTTAGATTGAAAAATATTGTGCATCGTTTTCATATTATCTGCTCTTGTTGAAAGAAAATTCTGTTTATCTGTGTCCTAAGATTACAAGATATAATTATGAATTTCAAAAGCACATTTATTTTGATGACTATGAACTTTACATTATATTTCACTTTCACTAGGATCATTTCATGAAAGCAAAGAGTATATTTTAATCTCCTAAATGCTGTTCACATCTCTGGAGCTGATAACCGTTTAAAAGATTCTTAGAACTCTGTTAAATTCAAAATCCTTAGAGACAAACTTGCCAAGTTTCAGAATTCTACAATAACATTTAAAAATGTTAAAATAGATGAAGAAAATATCAAAGAACTGCAATAAGATATCTTTAACAATTGTTGAGAACCATCAAAACCACACCACAACAGATTCACCAGTGTTTTGCAGTTTGAAATCAGGAGATAAAGAAGCTGAATCAGTTGCTAAAATTCTGAATTTGATCATGAGGTCACAAAGAGAGGTCTTTTGCTGAAACTTTAAAAAAATACTCATTAAATATGCCATAGCAGTTAAATTGAATGAGAATCCAATTACTATATTCAGATTATTGTCAGATCCAAAGCTGTTTTAAATGAAGCCGAGTGTCCATTATCCTAACATTAAGAATACCTGCTTAATCTCAAGGATGCAGAAATTCGGGGGAAAAAAAGGTGATGAAATCACCATGTTCATGGTTTTCTTTCAAAAAAGGGTTGAATTCATGTGCATGCTGTAATAGTTCTGCAATATCAATCTATCTAGAGGTCACACAGAAATTTAGGGAAAATATGTGTCTTTTGTAATAAGTTTTTCTTTTCAACTTTCTGTTTTTTTGTTTTGTT
This sequence comes from Peronia peronii, assembly GCA_039654565.1. NCBI lineage: Eukaryota > Metazoa > Mollusca > Gastropoda > Systellommatophora > Onchidiidae > Peronia > Peronia peronii. The sequence continues at coordinate 15,210 of JBCEWB010400440.1, forward strand.
TTTTTTCTTATGTGGGTGGTTGTGAGTTGATTGGAACATATATTCAGTGTATTAGAATCTGAATGTTCTAGCACAGTTATGAAGTAACTAAGCTGATGAGAGATTTGGTTCTGGCTATTTATATTTGTCTAGATTGAATCCACAATTCCTACTTTCCTTTTTAAATCTTTATAATTTTTTGTCCTCTATGATTTCAGAGCAGATATTTATCATGTGTCAAATTAATTCTTTCAAATTTATCATTAGATTTCCTACTTGAAATTGGGATTAACACACTTAAGTTGTGAAAGCTTAAACAAATGCTCTGTTATCAGTCAAAGGTTTAATAGGTCAGAAGTATAATGGGCCAAGCTCAAGAATGACCTGGAAATATGTAAAAAAAAAATAAAATCAGCTCTGAATTCCATACTTTGCGGTTGAGTAAGACAAGCCCAGATTATATTGCCCTAGAAATGTTCATATTTCTCTCTCATTGGAAATAAGCAATATCTGGTCATTTTGTCTCATGTCATTAAAGTGCAATGAATATATTTCTAGTTGCTGTGAGTGTGATTTACTTTCCACTCATGTTTGCCTGTGTGCTTGCAAATCTTTATAATAAACACCATTGTTTCCTCAAAACAGGAAACATATACACTCTATAGAATGCACATATAGGTCTAATTATATGTTTGAAATCTACCCACATTGTCTTGCAGGTAAAGATCTTCTCAGCCTTATAGTTTTTGCATATGCTGTGTAACTCTATACTGGAACTGCAGTTTTTTCTATTGTTTGTTTTTTCTAAATATATGTATTTCTGTATACCTCTGAATGATAAAAGCTGTAGTTATGTTTCTTTTTTCCATAATAAACTGCCCAGTGAATTCCAGTGAAATGCAATGTCAATAATTTCTTACTGGTTCCCCTCAAATTCTTACTTCATGAAAACAAGCATCATGAGAATTCCATGGTTGTTTTACTCTAGTCCTTATTTGGCTTAACCTTCAAAAGCAGTTTTTGTTACAATGCTGAAAATGTTATCAAAACATAAATAAATACATAAATAAATAAATAAATAAATAAATAAATAAATAAATAAATAAATAACCATCACAGAAATCAGTGGCTAGGTTTTGACATATCAATTTTGATTTAAGATCAACCTTATTTTACAATTCCATCATTTTCTTTTTATTATAATGAGAAAAAAATGTTTTTAAGTCATGCAAAATTTGGTTTTTATCAGAATTACCAGGACATTTTGATAAAGATTTTTTTTAAAGCTTAAAGGGTGATGCTGATAACAAAAAAGAAAGTGGGTATAAAAACTTTTAAACTGAATGATTTGTTAGCAGTACCTACATCACAGCCCACAACAAAAATTCAATTCAGAGATTACACACACACACACACACATATATATATATATATATATCCAGTGCAGAAATAATAGTCTAACTGGTTCTGAAATTTGATAATGCTCATTGTTTCTATCACTTTGATTTCATTATTATTCCCAGTTTTGCTCTTGTTATGATTCTGGTGGTGGTTTGTTTCTGTCCCTTTTTATCTCCATCTATTGCACGGCGCACACCCATTTTTCCAGAAACAACAGTAGGACAGGTCATCACAACTTTGGAAGGAGAAGATGGGGAAATTAAGGTGGAGAGTGAACCCACATCAGAGCCAGAAACAGATGGTGTTGTAGATACTGTAGCTCCAGAAGAAGACCTTACTGTCATCGAAAGTGGACCTGAAGTAGAACCCACAGGAGAAACCTCTGAGTGGGATGGAGAAAAAGATGGTGATGATGATGAGACTGGAGAAAATAAAGGAGAAATGGGAGAGAATATTAATGTAATTGAAGGAACCAAAGGTACGAGTGATGCTGATATTCCTGCTCCCAGCCTCTTAACTATTCATATCATAAATAATCATTCTCCAGTGTTACACATTCAGTCCTCATTTTACAAAGTGAGACAGCATATATTTCAAATGATATTCTAGAGGACAGCTGAGTTGTAGTTAACCAATTTCACTAGTGTCAGGACTCAATGTTTTTCATAATGATCCAGAGTAAAAGCTTCATTTCTTTTCTCAGAAACCTCCATATCATAACTTTTGTGCACAGAAAATGATCCCACTGGCAAATCTCACACAATATCAACGTTTTCTTAATATTCTAGTTTTGCATTAAATGGATAAACAGAAGCCAAGTACAAGAAATACATAAAATTAACTGCAATTTGTCCACATGCTTAATTTAAGTATATATATATATATATATTTAATACATCCCATTTAAACAGCATTAAAAAGAATAATATAAAGACAAACTCTATTGGACAAAAGGCTTTTATTCAAAATACATATAGATATTTACATTTGCTTGTTTCCATCCTTTTTGTTATTTTCTTTCTATGAGAGTTTCACCATTTTGTCTCACAAGCATTTTAACTACAAGGATGAACTCTTAATAAGTTGACACTTAATAATCAATCATCAACAACATAACATCCATGTAGCAGTCATATTAGCTGGGTTGAAAAGGTATTCTTAATTAGATATGAAAACATCATCACTTCCCTATCATTGAAATTAATGTCACACACTAATGTTGCTTGAAGCAGTTATTAAATGAAAGTTGCCCTGCTCCATTTTCAATTAAACTGTTAAGATAAAATTATATTTTCACATGCCACTGCCACTTCAGATGCATTTTATTTCATAATGCCCTATTAAGCTTCAATACAAATAAGCTGCTCATCATGGTGCTTATGCCATTTTCTGGGGCATTGTTTTAGCATTATTTAGGCATAGTAGCTACTTTTGCATAATTTGGTTTGCATGCTTATGTTTTGCTTCCACCATAATGCTTGAAACTGTTTTGTGAACAGACATCCATTTGTGTGCAATCATAGTTTTTGAGTGTTTCTAGGGATGTCCGCATTTTATTTTGATTTTCTCACTTTCAAAATCATCAGCTTGTCTTTAGTCCCTTAAATAGCTATATATATGTTGCCCTGTTATACAGCTAAGAATTAACCTTCTTTTTCCTTCTTTTTTTTTTTATAAGAGTTAGTATCTATATTTATCTCTTTATTTGTACTATTAACTGGAAAAAACATCTATCTCTCAATCACTTGTCACCTATTAAATTGTATATAAATGGCTTTCCTATTTTTTTTTTTCTTGTAAGAATAAGTATTTCATAGACAATTTTCACAGGAATGGAGTGAGAGATATCTGCTACTAGTGGTTCTTTATTTAATGAGAAATGTTTACTTTACTTATGCAGTCTATTGATAAGAGCATTCTCATATCATGAAAGGCACAAGCACAGAGGTTACTGGCTATCGTTGAACCAAATCTTAGCTTCATAAAGCATGTTCCTGTATCTTTCATTTAGTAACTATGTAGATGAACACTTAGCCAAATATAAATTCCTCTGTGTCTTGTCTCTGATTTGTTTTTTTTGTTTTTAAATTTTATTCTCTATTGTCTGTTCAAATTCAATTCAAATGAAATATGAAGGTATACAATGCGTCTTTGGGATGTGGAACAAAAATCATCTACAGTTCATCAGATCTGAGCCTAATTCCACAAAGTTTATTATTTTTCTATTTTTATGCTGAATTCTTTTGATGAAAATATTTATTCTTGTTTCACAATTTTATGTTAACATGAATCACTGAGGTTAGGCATTTTCATATCTTCTTCCATATTAATCTGTGTATGTATACAGAAACTTCTGAAGCAGAACAAGAACAATTTTTTAAATTTTTTTTTAAATAAAATATTCTAATAGTAATATTCATATTCATAGACATTCTGCTTCAGTTTTTTCATTGAGTTTTTTTATTCTTAGCTTAGAACAAACAGTCCTGAAAAATCACTCTGCATAGCAATGAACATACATTTGCACACTATTGCAGGATTCAGCAGACCAGTCAAAAGGCACTATGAAAACATTTTGGGAAAAATGTTGCAAGTGATCATGTAGACAAGGCTTGTGCCTAAAATTCAGTGCATGTATGAAAGATATATTTCTAACAGTTAAATAATGGAAGACTGAAACTGAATGTAAAAATACTCTCATACTATAAATACTGATGAGCAACAACCACTTCTTGTGATTTTTAAATAAATCCAGGCAAGACTTCAAGTTCATAAAAGTGTAACATTCAAAATCAATTTCACAGCATAAATTATGTTGATCTCCTTACTTTATATCTTCTTTCAGGAGACTGCACACAAAGAATGACTGAATGTATAAAGTTTTTACCGTCCAGGACGGACAGCAATTTCTGTGGGTAGGTATGGTTGCAGCTGATAATTATATGTTAGAACTATGTTATGAAATGTTCACTTGAAGGTGAAACTAAGAGACAGAGTGTGAAAAGAGAATGTTTTCTTTCTTTTCTTTTTTTTTCCTGAAAAATAATATTCACAGACAAAAACGTAAGTTTATAATTTATGTGAATGCCATTTCATGTGAAACTGGTCAATTTTTATTTCAGTTTCAATATTGTCTTCAATCAACATCTATTCTCCACACCCGCCTTTTTTTGTTTTGTTTTGTTTTTTGTTTGTTTTGTTTTTGTTTTTTTTAATGAGGGAGAATGTTATGGCCATGATGAGATAAGTATCTTGAATGATACAGTCAGGTTTTTTGTTGTTTTTTTTTATATTCTTCACAAACTCAGCCCAAGGTTTCATTCTTTTGGATTGATATTGAATACAGTCTTTACACATTGACAGGGAAATACCCAACATTTCACTTTCACACCCTCTTAATGCTTCATGAGCAGATATAATAGATTTTATCCTTCAAAGTTTATCTTCCACAAGATAATGGAGACAAACAGAAGTAAATGGATATGAAAAGTGAAAGACACTGTAAAATTTACTGTTGTAGCTTTTATTACAATTGAGGATTTGTGCCATTTTTATATTAAAGTGAAGTCTTATACTTTCTCCACAGAAACCTCAGAAAGGAAGAGTTTGTACACTGCAGAGAGGACTTGTATGCTCACTGTAGAAGTGAGATCAATGAAGAGGTCTGGAGTATGATAGATGAAACTGAAGAAAGAGTTAGAAATTGTGAGACAGGTAATAAGTGTAATTTGTAATCTAACATTTATATGTCGTCCAATGATACGTTTCTTATTTGTTCTTTTACATAGACATACACAACATCATAGACAACAATATACAGCTGGAAATTAAGTTCTCTTCCACTGCTCTTAGATATTATTCATGTACATCACCCATGGACCTGATATTACTGTAAGTTTCTTGAAACATATAGTGAACTGTTATGTCCCGCTATGTAGTGCTGGGCATCGACCTGAATTTTGATAAACTGGATTTTTTAATTATCCACTTCGTAATAACTGGTTATAAACTGGATTTTATCCATTTTCATCTG
>JBCEWB010400550.1:0-20620 GCA_039654565.1 Peronia peronii
ATTATCTCTTCCCCCCCCCCCTTACCCCTGTCCACTACTCGCTACCCCCTGTCCTTACCCCCTACCCCTTACCCCCCTCCTTCTCTTTTTGCTGACCATCTTATAAACGCCCCAGGCTGGGCTTCCCGAGGACTTCATTCTTAGCTGGCCCTTCCAGCGGACTCACCGCAGTCTTGGGGGAGAGGTGGCCACGAGTTTTCTAGAACACATCTGGGCTTCTATCTACACCACCGCTTCCGAGACTCAAGATTTATACTTCAAAACTGATCCATCACGCATCATACTTTCTTTCGGGCTCCTTTCAAGAAGAGTGACTTGCGTCTGTAAATATAAGACACTGAGAAGAAAAATTATTTGTTTCAACGATTTGAGCTCATGTTATCAAAAATTAACCCGAATTCGACGTTATTAAAAGGCTGAAGAACGGCAATTATATTTATGGCTTAAATCTGAACTGACAGTTAAAGACAAAAGGATATCCAAAATATAAGAAGAAATTGTATAAGGTGAAGGGTCTGGATTAAAAAATAATAATAATAAAATTCAAGTCTGAAGTGAGGAATAAAAATATTTTTAAAAGTTCTTGAGTGGTGGAGAAGTTGAAGCCAGCGGCTACAGAAATGAAGCCGACGTTATTTCGCTTTCGGACATGTCTGTTGATGCATGCCAGTCTGGCCCTTGTGATCACGGCGCAGGCGCAAATGGATGCAACTTCCGGCGGTATGGCGGGAGGACAGAAAACGTGTGCTGAACTCAGGTAAACTTTTGCAGGTGTTTGCCACAAGTATGAACCATTTACTTGGTGAATAATGAGACAAATGTTTTGGGTTAAATCTATATCAATATCGCTCGGCTCTCAATAGTTCTGCTATGCTTGATAGACAGACAAACAGACATCCGGATTGATAGACAGATGGACAGATTGCTAAATCGACAGACAGACAAACAGACATACAAATAGATAGACAGATGCATTATTGATTTCTGTTTTGCATCTGAAGACATCTTTCTGCTGTTGTAAAATAATTTCAGGACATTACAAAACGTTGGCCTGATAAGTTGAGTTAAGTTTCTTGAGCTTTTCAATCCCCTGTGACGGGGATTATCTCGGCTTTTATTGGTAACCATGTCAGGCCGCGGCAAAGTTGGTAGCTCTCGATGGCTATTCCTGAGATGTCTTGGGTGTTGCTAAGCATCTCCATGGCTGTCCAGAAGCTCACGCACCCACATTCCCCGAAGGATATCTGTAAAAATGCCAAAGAGTAAAAAGGGGCGTGTGGCTTTTATTGTTTTATCTTTAACATTTTATGTTGTCCGCCTTCCCCTGGATCAGAGCTTGGTAATGATAATGTATAGATAAATTAAATTATTATAATTAAATATAATTATAGTAAAGTACGGCCTGTAACCACGCGGGGGGGCGTCGGGAGGCGAAGTGGCTTTTCACCCCACTGCCGTGCACTTCATGGCACAGGCACACACACATTCTTCCTCACTATCATTCGGCGACTTATTGGGTCGGCCTGATATTGTATGTCATTGAATTTATAAGTTCACGTCACAGAATCAGTTAAAATTCTGGAGAAATTCAGAAATTTTCAAGAGAAACTTTCTTGTGGGACTCAGTGACAAATTCAGAGATACGTGAAAGTCTATTTGCAGTGCAAGAAGCTATGAAAATCAGATAAAACATGGTGATATATATATAAAGCATTCTTTGAAAAGGTTATCTTTGGCTTAATTGTTCAAATTGTTGATTTTCTTAGCTTCTTTCTGCTTTCACTTTGTTCGTGATCAGTAAATTTCTCCAGTGTTTTGTCTCTCTATGAAAAACTCACTGATGAGACAGGAATAAAGATCAAGCGTATATCAGTGTTCGTTGTCTATCCATTTACCTCATATTTTTTTTCCTTAACTTGCTCTCTCTCCCTCTCCTCTCTCTCTCTCTCTTTCTCTCTCTCTCTTTCTTCTGGGCATTTTCTTCATGGGTGCAAATTGTTTAAGCGAGTCTCTTTTATCTGCTTACAAATGCTTTATAGGCTAATATGGATAATGAATGGAAGAGTAGGATTGGCTAAGTGAAAGAATGGTAACATACAGATTGATTTGCCACCTCAGAGAATTTACGGATGCTCTTGCAATGTAGTAGTTTCAGTGTTCACTGTGTGGCGGCCCTTACTGACATTATACAGTTCTATCTTACAGGGAAACTTTATCTTTTTTGTTTTTTTTAAATCTATGTAGCCTTTCAATCCGAAAAAAAAATTGGACTATCTCGGTTTTCAGTGCATGTCCAGTTTTGGTGCGAAGATATTTTTATGGGTAGAAATTTGGAACTTGGAAATTTTGCCCGGACAGGGGAATTCCAGCCTACTCTTCGTCCTGTTTTTAATATCAAAGATTCTTTAACGTGCATAACAAATATATCCGAAATATATTTGTTCTTATCTTAGAAGGCTAGGCGTCAGATTTGCCTACCCAAGAAGCCATGGACCGTTAAGTCACTGAAAAAAAAAAATGTAAGTTCTTATCAACTAATATGTTCCATCCGCATTTAAGATTCGTTTTTTAACCCGCAATATAAATTTTTCCGAGAAGCAGACAATTAACCAAGGCGGCCTCCAATTTATCTGTTTTTAGTTTTATTATTATTATTATTTTTAATATATAGCCTTTCAATCCTAAGGGTGTGAACAGACCAGAGCTAGCGATGTACGGGGACTGGGGTGGGAATGGTGGCTTGCCACTCATATATTCTGCTGCACGCCTAGGGCAATGGAGCTGCCAGTTTGCGGTCCAGCCTGTCGCGGTCTGCGCAGCGCCATTGCTCTAGGCGTGCAGCATAATATATGAGTGGCCAGCCACCATTCCCACTCCAGCCCCAGTACATCGCCAGCTCTGGTCTGTTCACACCCAAAGACAATATGATTATCTCAGCTTTAAGTGGTTGCCGTGCTTTTGGCGAGGAACATTTTTGGAAGTCAGGAATTTTGAAAGTTTGCCAGGACAGCGCGAATCCGCCTGCTATTCATCCAATTTTTAACTGCCAATGGTTTTTTTAAATGCGTCATGTACACACGGGACCTCCGAAATATGTTTGCCCTTAGCCGCGAAGACTAGACATCGGGTTCCCACTACCCAAAAAATCAAGGGACTCTTGCCTCGCTGAAAAAAATGCAAGTTGCAATCTTCTGATCTTTCCCATCCACATGTAGGACTCGAACCTTTAACCCACGACATAAATTTTTCGCCGAGGAGCAAACGCCTAACCCTCTCGACGAATTTATCTGTCTCAGTTATGTTGTAATACGCCCGCCAATCTATCTGTGGGATATAGACCAGATTGTTTCCATTGGCCTGTCGGCAGCGGGCGGTATACGCTAACTGAAAGAACCATAATACGCCTAGTGTCAGTTTAACTACGAGCAACACACTATACTTAATAGTAAAACGTAATAGTGAAAGGCGCACAGATTGCTTAGATTCCTTCCAAACCGGCCAGTACATGTATTTCGATAAAATAGAGATTCTTTTTGATCAGCCTTTTTACTTGCGTTTATCAGACACGCGAGATATTGAGCGAACAGAATCCAGAACAAAAAAAAAAAATCACTTTTCTTCTTATCATTTGAAAATTTGGTCACCAAAAAAAAAACCAAAAAACCCTTGCTAAAATCATCACGATAGCAAGAAAATATTTTCTGTACACTATGAATTTTTCGGAATTTTTCATTATCCCTATTTCAAACAAAGAATGCAATACTGCTTGTTGAACAGCCCTTGTATCTGGCAAAGGGAAGTAACTGGGCTGTACAAGAAGTGAAGACAAGCTTTGTAAAGAAAGAATAGCATCTTTTTCCTTCTGTTATCTGTAACAAATGCAGCGAAAGGTGATGAAAAAAAAATGTAAAAAAAAATAAAAAATCATCGTCTCAAAATCATCTCAGTTTTTTTAGAAATGTATTTATTTATTTTTATTATTTTATTATTTTTTTCTGTAACTCATATTCCAAATAACAGGAGAAAAAAGTGATTTTTCTCTTTCTTTATAATGCTTATATTAAACTTCTTGTTTCTGGAAAAAAAAAAAAAGAAAGTAATTTGGCTGGCGGCCAAAATGGTTTATTACCGATAGTGATTAGAAGTACAGTTCACATGTCTCAAGATTAGCCGTAGTTTTTTTTTTCTTTCTTCTATCTATCTTCCCTTCAGTCTATTATTTGACTTTCAGTCTCATTTCTTCACTTGTTTCCTCCTCGGCTTCCCCTACTTCTCTCCCATCTCATCCTATCTCTAGTCATCTCTCCATCTTTGTGTTACCGAGTTTCATCTAGGGGGCCAAAGTTCAGTAACATATTATTACCTCATAACAGCCCAAGATCCTTATATAATAGAACGATGAAAGGAATGTTACGATATTGGTATAAAATATAAGTTGGTAGTTTTTTTTTTTTTTTTTTTTTTTTTTTTTCATGGGAAGTTTAACCGTTGTCAAACTGTCGAGTTTCTGTTCACTACATTGGCCTGAAATGCTGAGAAATTAGAGATCGAAATCTGTTCCTGTGCTGGGACTAACGGATCAAATGTTTGTGTTGGAAAAACAACAACACAACAAAAGCAACAGAGATAGAAAAAAGAAGTCCAAAATTTTAGTGTTTTTACAGCAGTTAGTTGTGCTGAAAAAGCCAGAGATAGAAAAAAAAAGTCCAAAATTTTAGTGTTTTTACAGCAGTTAGTTGTGTTGAAAAAGCCAGAGATATTTCATTTTCAAGCATTTTCAACATTCGTTGAGAATAGAAAGTAGCTACTAAGATAGTCCATTTCAGTTTCTGTTCGGAACGTCTTATCATTTTTCTTACGCTTCATATGAAGAAATTCTAAAAATGATAGATTAAATCAGTTGAGAAATTCTAAAACAAAACAATTTTAAGAGTAGTTTTATAAATCATTATAGATTTCTGCTCTTTCAGCGCCAAGATATCATTATAGAATTAATTTGCTATTGCACCTAATTGGACTACAGTAAGCTTTGCTGCTATCTTTGGTACAAGAACAGTGATAGCAATTTGGCTATCACCATTTTTAATCCCCTATACCGAAATAATTAAGAACTGCATTTATTTCTATCTGAAAATGTGTGCGTCTTTTAATACACGGGAAAGGTCCACACTAAAACTTTACCATAGCAGTATCATTTGCAAGCGAAGTGGCCCATATTGTCGATGTCGATTCAGTATTGCAGATAATGTTATCATAATCTCAGACAGAGTTACGGAATTCACTTTACAACATTCTTTGCAAATTATTTCTCAAACGTTTTGAAGAAAGAAAAAACCCCCACAGATTTCAAAACTTTTTCGTCTTCGTTCTCTGGTTTGAAGATACAGATTTACCAGTGATGATTTCGGAAATAAGCCAAATATATGTAAGCACCAAATTTGATATTTCTCTTTGTTTCGTTGCCTCAAGAGGGGTAGTTTAAGGGACAAAACTATTGTTACCAGGTGGTTGGTTGGTTGGTTTTGTGTTTCGGTCCCTTTCGGCGTGCCCCCGGGGGGGCTGTGCCATATCGGGAGAACCGTCCCATGTGTTTTTCCGTGCATGTTAGACTGTATTTTTGCATTTTGGCCCTTCGCCCGCCGTCCGCCTTCTGCTCGCTTTGGCGCTTGGTCCGTTACCAGGTGGTCAAACCACTTCTTATTATATAAGGTCTACTGCTTCCAAATAGCCTTAATGTTGTGACTAAATATTCCAGGATACTCGGATAAACCTTATTTCTCACCGTAATTCTTATCCTTACCTTATCTAACCGTAATTCCAAATCTAACCCTTATCATAACCTCCTGAAGCTGCGTGACCTGTTATGGAACTTCTCCCTTCTGGAGTCTACAGTTTAGATCTAGAATCTACAAAGTCTGATCCAATGTTCCGAATAAAATCAAACGATGCAACTTGATTAGTCGAAAAGGAAACGTGATGAGAGTAGAAAACTGATCTGTTTTGACCGACAAGTCGCAATAGTGTAGCTAAGAATCCTGGCCTCAGTGGTAGTTCCAGCTTGAACTCAGTTATGCCCAAATAACAGACTCAGTGATATTTCACAACGGACCTAAAGAAAATTTGTCCTGACTGCTTTCCCGCTTTGTTGATTCCCAAAGAGCTCCACCGTTTAAACCTGAAGATCTTAGAACTGTGGTTTGCCACTATAACATTCCCACAAATACTCTGATCTTGACACTAATTACAGTCAGGATGGAAGTTAGAAGATCCAAATTTCCATGAGTTTCTAAAGGTTGATTTGAAGCCTTTCACCCCAGTAAGCCTACATGTTGACCATACAGCAGGTTCAAGAGTATTATTATTATTATTATTATATTATATTATTATTATTACATGTATTATTATTATTATTATTATTATTATTATTATTATTATTATTATTATGGTGCCATTGTTGTTATTCCTCTTCTTTCTTTTTTTTGTCCTCTTTTTCTTCTTCTTCCTCTTCTTCTTTTTTATTCTTCTTTTGTTTTTCCTTCTCCTCTTCCTCTTCTTCGTTCTTAATATTATTATTTGTATTATTATCATTACACATTAACTGAATTGATCTATTCTTCTTTCTCGACTTTGCATGGTATCATCCTGTCCTGGCACATCCGGTGACATAATCGAGTTCTCAGGGTTAAAGATTTCGCCCGCGTCAACCACTAAGAGTTAACACCCCTGGGTCAGAGGAGCTCAGATCAGATGGTGACATCACCAAAGCACGTCTTTCTATCCTACATTGACGAAGACGCCCGGTCCCTGAAGTCGCGAGTTTCGAGGAAATCGTCATTTAGTTTTATTCAGTCTCGTTTGAAATAAGTAAAATAAGTAAAATAAATAACAGACTACGATCGCTTACAGAGTATTAAAAAAAAAAAAATGAAACATGCTGTCTCTTCATACCAGTACTGTGAAAAGTATCAGTATTACTGAATGCCCTAGGGAAATACTTAAAGTTTGGTGAATGAAGACGTTTTGTGCAAGTATCGGTGTGTCAGCTCTAGATTTCCGGTTGTCCTTGTTCACATCGGCGACGATTTATGGCGCGTTTCCTTGTCTCGACCTCGTGGCTGCTGCACCGGACATGTTGCTGATCCCCTCATCATGCTCCGACATCGTGGAGATTTCAGGCGTGTCTACCTTCCTAATCTCCTCTGCTCGTTCCTGGCTGCAAACGTTTTTGTTTTGTTTTGTTTTTCCTTGCCCCCATCACCGTTTGCACCTGTGACAAAGATCCGGACATAGCAGCTGACATCTGATCTGTCTATCCTGGACCGGAAGGATAAAATGGGTCTTAACCTTCTCTTTTGGTCCCTCAGTGGGAGGGTGTGTGAGTGCCGTGTGTGTGTGTGTGTGTGTGGTGTGTGTGTGTGTGTGTGTGTGATTAGATAGAGTAACAACAGAAGACTAGACAGGCACTATTTTTCTTCAGGAAAGGGGGGGGGGGGTGAGACAGGACTGAGAGGCGGATGTGTAACACCATGATCTGGCAGTTACACCTTCCTTACGAAGATCAAGCATAAATTAGGCACAACTGTCTATGAAATGGATTACGAGCACCTAGACTTAAGACAGTTTTTTTTTGTCCATATCATTATCGACTTTTCGTTTATCTGCCAACGAAACAGCGTCAACTGATGACATGTTGTTGTTGTCGTTCTTGCTCTTGTTCAGTTTGCTATGAAGTTCTTTTCGTAGTCTTCCAGAAAAAAAAAGAAAAGGAAAGAAACGCGCTCGATGTCAGAGCGTGTAATATTTCCAACATAATACTGATTTTTGCTAGATCTATTCATGACCGTCAGGTTCAAATCTCAGAGTTGACAATAATAGTTCTACATGTTCCCAAATTGACATTCACCTTACATGGATAAGATTAAACATTTTCTCATCATAACAGAGAAAGATTTTCCAGATGGCTTATAAACTTATCATTAGCCATTTGCAGTTGTCTTTCCTTTCTGTTGTCTCTTCAAATCGCACTTATTTACTACCGAAACAGAAGTGGAACAAATTATCAAAATGAACACAAGACAATACCCTATTTACATTTTATATGTTTTCATTATTGCCCCGACGAAGAGCCGAGCGGACTCGAAAATTTGGCCAGCAAGATCAGTTAACTTTATATTATCGCAATTCAAAAATCTTCATATTGTTTTTCAAATTTTTTGATGTATTTAGTTAGTTGCCGGTGGACAGTCGTCTAAAGTTTAAGACATTTTTCGTAAAATGAACACAAGATTATTAGTGATAGCATTTAAGAAGTGAAAAGATATTATCACATTCTGTAAATCTTACTTAGCAATAAGCTAATAAATCAGTCCATGAGGACTCTGTGGCTATGGAATAAAATACCGATACCAGTATCTTTGTTGCTCTATGCCAAGCTAATCTGACAGTGTAAATGCCTCGCTATGTCAAAATGAGCCGTATATTGATTTTCCACCAGGATTACATTACTATCACGTAAAACTTTCATTCGTATACTTTTCATGGGGTGAAAAAAAAAAAAGCTCTGCATTAGACTGTAGCTAGAGATATTGCAAATGAAGAGACAGGTGGCCTTGACCTCTCAGCACTGGCTAAAATCAGAAGAAAAAACACGCAGAACTGAACACTTTAGCACATCAATCCTATAATCATCTCAGAACATCCTCGTATACTTATAATCTGCCCATAAGGGTAGTATTTTCTTATTCAGAGAATGTTCTTTCAATTTCTGTAATTTAAAAACCTCGAAGTCAAACCAATTTCGTCACATTCGACGTCCGATTTCTCTGTTCGAGTCCAGCGACTTATGACTTATTCTGACTGACCGTGACACAAATCATCCTATCTAAAGCGCAATAGATGAAAAAAGTTAGTATTCTTGGGCTGTGGCGTATTCCCCATGACACTGGTGTAGCTTAATCTTCCTCGTCCAGTAATCCCTCAGTGACATCATTGACCTTTTAACCCCATACGTCCTCCACAACGATCTCGAAGCTCTCCTGCTGTCCTGCGATTTCTATTTCGATTTCGTGCCAGGTGAAAAATGCCATCTTTATCTCAGCTGCGACCTCAGGTCTCTAAATTTTTGGGATTGGCGTTTTACTGCAGCCTTTCCCTTGAAAATCTCTCGTGGAATTTCCCATTGCCTGGCATTTGTTGTCAGCTGGAGAGGGCGAGCTTTTTAGCCGTATGTATTTATATAAGCCTATTCGGGTTTTTTTTTTTCAACGATTCTACCATTTTACAGGTCAAAGCTGCTAAACCTAGGTTTAACTCCCTTTCGTCGCCCCTTACGACATTTATGGTAACCCCATAGCGTTGGTGATGTCAGTCGCCTAGTGTCTAGCCGTCGGATTGAGATCCATGTGCTTCTGGGTTCGAATCTTATAACAGAAGCCCGAAAATTTGTTTTTTAGAAAAGGCAGTTTACACACACTTTATGACTCGACCCAGATTAAACAGAGTGCCGGTACCCGATTACAGACAGAGAATGTAATTGTAAGGCTGATACCGATCTGAGTGCAAAATGGGCAACCACCCTGTATGCTTGTCAGGAATCTGAGACCGTAGCATGCATGAGTATCGCCGTCGGTGTTAGCAAGTTGTTCTACTAGGAGGTTGAAAGACGTATTATAGAACGCAACGTAAGTTGTTCTGCTATCTTATGGCTCTTTGTAATTTGTAAACGCAATCCTTCCTCTGATTTAACCGATTTCCGTATCAACACATTTAAATAAATTTGCTCTTCTGTCCGCCGTAAAGACTACTTTGAATTCTATTCATTTCATCAGACCGGCTTCAGTACCGGTCGCAGCACTCGTTGATGAGTCCATGTGCTATTCAGTAGTCCAGTATAATATGCAGGATTATCTGCTCAAGAACCTTATGTCCCTGTACCAAAATCTCTTTACATTAATTTATGCCGTTGTCAACGCCGCGGTTCAGTCAGACTATACTCACCTACTGGAAGTTTTGTATTTGCAGTGAATTTAATAGTAGACATTGCGCTAGTGAGATTCTAATCAGGTTGTTTGAAACGAGAACTCACAATTCTGATTATTTGATAGCTTGGCAGGTACGAAAGTCTACATTTTTTTATTTTTTTTTTGATCAGCTCTTTTGCGCTGAATATCCACATTTCCAGTGTACAAAAGTTCCAGTAGTGATGTGTAATTACTAGACATACAATTACTTAAAACTGTACTTTCTAGTGCTCCGGATCAGAAGATAAGTGACCTTGATCAGCTGTTCAAAGTCAAACATCCTCGTTACTGAAAATTTGTCCCTCCAATAGTTTTTGAAGTCGTTTAGCACTAATGTCTAATTGAAATGATTTTTCAGAATGTATGAAATTTTGGCCGCGTCGAATGATTTATTGTTGTGTAACTCTTCTGTGTTGCTTCTCTCTTCCTCAGAGAAGAGCTTTCGTTGGTGTTCAAGCGAGCCTATGAGAGTAAAATCCCGGCCACTCTGTTACAGCAGCTCTTACCCAGCTGGACAGAGTTCTCGCTGCCCCCGCACTGTCCCAAAGAATCACAGACAGCCACCTTTAACCCTTCCTCGCCGCAGGATCAGGGGGGTCCACTCGGTACTCTGGAGTGGCCAGGCCCTGTCATTACCAAGGGTGGACGGACGAGGCGGAAGCGAGAGGCACATTATGGCCAAATTGCCGAGTTGAATCCGGACTTGACGCGAGACAAAAGATCGACCGCCGAAGACTTGGACAATTTGGTTGTTGAAGAGCTTGCTCGTAATAAACGAAGCACGAGTGAGAGCGATGTAAGTAGTCAAACAGAGAACCAGACACCACTTTCCAGACAGAGACGATTCTTGAATGGCATGACGTTTGGCAAAATTAGACCAACAGGATCTCCCCGAGAAGTCAGCGAATCGGCTCAGATGATGAAGACATTACTGTTGATGAGCAGATACCAGAAGAACCGACTGAATCGTGAGTACAGTCAAATAGGCCCAAATGGCGATGGATTCTATGGAGATCGGGTTAGCTTTGGTTCTGGAATGTACGGCGATCCTTATCCAGGGCGTCGCAAGCGAGAAGCTCCAGTAGAGGAAAATACAATCACTGACGTGCATCAGGAGACCCAGACTAGGAAAAAGCGATTTATTCTGCCCTCAGCGGAGCCCGGGGAGAGACCCCCATCCATGTTAGAGATCATGATGGGCACGGCACGAGACCCCAACACAGGAAAGAAGATCGAGTTTGGCGGAGACTACATGAAGAATGCCATGCGCAACAGTTTCATGGCAGCTCTTCCCCCAAGCGCCCAGTCTCCTCCAGGTAAAGAGCCTTCCGATTTCGTTAAGAACATGGCTCCACTCTGGCACTTCTCGCGTATGCAACAAATGATGAGCCCAATGCCGAGGTCTCTCATGAAAGACCCCGGCGATTATCCCATGATGAGAAGCACCGCCCCTCTACCGAGACGTAACCGCGACGGATATTTCGGTGACAAGTTCCCAGGCAAGAAGCGAAGGAAGAGGTCATCTGACGATAACTCAGACAGCAGCAATAGTCCCACAGATGTCATCAGTTTCGGAGATGTCACAGTACCCTTGGATTTTTTCAGGCCTCCCGAGCAGGCAGATCCACCTCCACCATCTGAGCCTCTACCCTTTCCTCCCCGCCCCCTCCCCCACACCACTCGGCCACGAGTGCCAGCTCGCCACCCCTTCCCCCCTGCCCATCCTCCGCCCTCCCGATACTACATGGCAGCTCTGCTACGTCTCGTTCAATATTTGGAAAGAGCACAAGCTATCCCTCCTCGCCGCCCAGCTCCCTACCGAAGGGCCTTCCCACCTACGACCCCACGACAAATTTCTTACAGCCTTGCAGCCAGAAACCCAGCCTTTCCTGCCCCACCCCCCGCCGCAGCACGACCTCTAGGCAGGAAAAAGCGAGCAGCGGACGGCAATTCCAACAATGACGTAGTGACAATAGGTGACGTCAGCATCCCTCTGGACTATTTCAAACCTCGCGACTACTCGGATGACAAACCCAAATATCATCGTCCGCAAATTTACCAGCCACCACCACAACAGCCACGGTATACACCACGATACACAGCACCACGGCATTATCCCATACAACGTCAACAACAACAGCAACAACATCAGCAACATGTCTACGCCATGTTAGTCAACATGATTTACCGCCTGGCCGCTATCAACAAGCGTTACCAAAACTACTATACCGCGCAACGACAACCTGTCACCCCTGTCAACAACAGATGGACTCCTCCAGTACCTCACTACCAGCCCCCACACCCTCAACACCGACCTCCGCCCGCACCCATCGTTTCCCCTACCCCGCATACCCAAACACTTCCTCCACATCATCCCCTTCCACCACACCCCCAACCACCCGCTCCCATACCCCCACTTACCAACCCCTATGATCCCTTCATCTCCCGACCCCCACCTCCAGGACCCCCACCCCAGACCGCTGCTGCTATAGGAGATCCCTTTATCCATCCACCCCCCGCTCCCTCCCATTCACCGGCTCCACGGCGCGTCAAACGGTCCGACACCAGCAAGGGAGATAAAAATGAACATTTCTTCGGCGGTAACTTCTTCCCTCTCTTTTCTCCCTTTAGAATTGGACGCCCCGCCTCCCCCGCCTTCCCTTTCTTTGCCAACGCATTCTCCCGTATAAACAGACCCGGATACGTTTCTGGACAAGGGCGAATCTTCTACGGTGACCCAGTTCCTTGGAGGAGAAGATCTAGTGGGCCATTATTGAGTAGGGCAGGCTAAATGACGGATTATGAATAATATTGAGCTAAATTTAAAATAGGAAAACTTGTTTCTCATTTGATTGCGACGGGTTGGCAATTAGTATTTCAAAAGATGTCATCTTATTTGATTCTGCTAAGAATTTTGCCAGAATTATTGTATAACATGTTTGGTATTACGCACGTACTTTTTTTTTATTATTATTTCTTAGCTCTTCATGCAATAAACTGCAAGTATCCTAATATCTTGATGGTCGTATAGTGGTGCAACTGGTTTGCACAGTAATATTTTAGATAACTCAACACTGGATATGATTAATAGGGCCATAGAAGAGGAATCTCTGAAGACATGCAGAATGCGCTGGATCTCGCTTTTCTGTGATGCTAATAGTATACTAATACACAAAAAGAAACTAAAGGCCCTCCAAAAATTCCCTACTTTTATCTCTGTTAGGAAATAGTCATACCAATTACCCACTGTCGATGATCGTAGTAAGTGCCCATCGTTGTACTGCAGTATCACGCTTCAATAAGTCATGGGTTTGCACATGTTGCTTGCATAATAGGCAAATATTCCAGTGATTCTGGGTAAATGTATTTGAAAAGAGATCGGAAAGGTCTCCAGATAAAGCAAGTGACAGAGTTTGGAATGGGGGCTTAAGCTAAGATTTGACAGAATCATCTACTACATAATGATACAAATTGTATAGCTCATGTGGTCTATGCAATTTCTTGTTGGGAACTGTTGCTCTTTACATTATATGCATATGTTTGAATATTTTACCATTTCAATATTTCTTTTCTTTTTCTTTTTTCTTTTGGGTCCTTATCTTCTCTCTCTCTCCTTCTCTCTTCTTCTTTTTTTTTTTTTTTTATGTATATGTTTGTTGGTCCGATCACCTTTCTGGACGTCTATAACAATAATGCACATGTACACCAGTAACATTCTTATGATATTGGTCACTATTACGTTAGCTTGTTGTTGTTATTATTTTCCCTTCACTCTCAGATGAGCCGGAGATGCTGGTGACTGAACGACACAGCGCTGATAAATAATAAAATATGGTTATTGTTATAAATATGGCAGCAAGTCTTAGTTTTCTTGATCAGTCTTGTTCAATTCCCTGTCTCTGTGCCTGGCTACTTGGTTTCTGCGTGATCTGTCGAGGGAAAGCAGTTGCCCTGATGACTAGCCAGAAGAGCTAAAAAATTTGGCATTTAAAGTAATTTGTCAGCTTCCATCCTATGAATTCTCTATATTTGTTGTTCCTGTGCTTTTGTGTACATTGAGTCAGATTCAATTGACCTGTACAAAATGAGAAAGATGATGATGATTGCCCCGACGAAGAGCCATGCGGGCTCTAAAATTTGGCAGAGTATCAACAACAATATTCAATCTAAGTTCTTTGTATATGTTATTTGCTTTTCTTAGTTTTTTAATTGTTTGATTAGTTACCCGTTGGACAGTCGTATATATTTTTCGTAAAATGACCATGATGATGATAATGATGATTATTGCCTTGACGAAGAGCCAAATGGGCTCGAAAATTTGGCAGAGAATTAACAGCAATATTAGATCTAAGTTCTTTGTATATCTTATTTGCTTTTTTTAAATTGTTTGACTAGTTGCCAGTTGGACAGTCATGTTATATTTTGTAAAATGATAATGATGATATGTTTTCATTATTGCCCCGACGAAGTGCAGCGGGCTCGAAAATTTGGCTAGCGTTATAAATTCATTTTATTAGCTCAATTCTAAATTTTTCATATTGTTTTTCAACTTTTTTGGTGTATTTCATTAGTTGCCGGTGGACAGTCGTCTTAATTTTAAGACATTTTTTGTAAAATGATGACGATGATGAAGATGATGATGACGATGATGAAGATGATGATCACACTAAATTGCCAAATGGGCTCAAAATGTGAGCAAATTTTGAAGGTTGTCTGGACTTTAAAATTTTCATCAAATTCAATTTACTAGTTCTTCAAATCTGTTGTTTGTGATGTATTGAGTTTGATGCCAGTTGATATTTCTATAAAATTATAATGATGATCATGACCATTTAACGAAAATATCAGAGATGCCAACCAGCAATAAAGCGAGTACATGTCAATTTAAACAACAAAACTCACATACAAAAAGTGACATATATAACAGATCAGAACTGACAACAAAGACAATTGTAAGAGTTCATCAGAGCCCAAAGTACATGTAATGAACTAACTAATAGTATTATACGAATCCTCAAAAACCAAACCAACAAATTATAACAACTCATAAAAAGGACCAAGCATTCTGAATGATCATACAACACAAAAAAAACAACAACAAATAACTTGAATTATTAATGCTGCTGTATTTACATTCAATTCCACACAAAAACAATTCATCTCAAGACAAAACTTCATGAGCACAAAAACCAATAGGACATAATCATATCGTTTAAAACAGAAGTGAACAGCGGGTCATTTCCCTTTAAATCATTGACTCCAAGAACTACGTGGCCCCCACTCACTGTCCATATAAGTAGGAGCATTTGAGTAGTTTTTAGACAGAGCTAAATTTTACACCGTTGTACACATTCTTTATAAAGAAAATTGTCAGGTACATCATGTTGACATACATTGTCTAAAATGAACAATGAATCATTGAAACTTGCCATTGAGGGTTATTTGGGCAAAGCTTCCATAAAAAAATCTTTAGAGGAAGCCAAATACATGACTTTGATACATTTTCTGTATTCACGTACAACAAAAAAAAGTTTTTAAAAAGGTCTACTTGTACGGACATAAACGAAGGTTTTTGAGCATTTTCGTTAAACAAAATAGTTTGAAATTAACATAAAATAGGGAGATAAAGCTACTTTCACATACTCTATGTTAAAACAAGTTTACCGAATTTTGATCTACAAGTGGACAGTGGTGAACAGTGGTGATGATGTACATGTCTCAGCTTTCCAAGTCATAGACAGCCACAAGGAGGTAAGCTTTTGCTGCAAATACTTGAATTCTCAGTTCCTTATTGAATTTTTGTAAAATCCACACATGAATGAGGTGCCAATTTAAAAATTTAAGACAAAAAAATGACAATGTTCACTCTATGATCGTGATCTTTCAACTATTCTTTTTTTCACAGATTTTCAACAAAAAAAAAACATGGTGAGCTTGTACTTTCAGTGACATTCTCACTAGCCTTCTCTCTTATACACTTCAACTGTTTTATGTATAAGATCAGCTTACCATAAACAAGTGAAAAATACCAGCCAAAACTTTGTGGCAACAGCCAGTAAGTCAATTTTCTGGTTAATTTTTGTAAATTTTATCCCACTAACTAAAGAAAAACGAAAAAAATTTTTAACCAAACTGGTGTGTTTCAATTTTAGCATCTGAATTAGAGATTCACACATAACTTACAATCACATATATTGCCACAGAAACAGGCAAACTTAAAGAATATGTTTAGTATAGGCACTGTATAGAATTCATTTAACCTGAGAGCACTTGACAATGATGAAGATCCTGAAATTTTCTTCGGGGTCGTATCTATTGGCACGAGTTATACAAATCCATATTCAGAGTGTCCAGTATGTCAAACTATCATATCATTGGTGTCCCAAGCAACCCACTCACATCAGTCTGAGTACTTTTTCCACCAGAGTAAAAAGGTGGCATCAAATTATTATAAACAAGAGGTTTTTTGTGGAATCTCTGCAGATTTTTCCTGCATTTCTACTGATCAGTTTGACTCAAGATGGTGTCACAGTAGGTATTTTTAGCTCACCTTGAAGGGGGAAAAAAACTTGAAATTCCCAAATTTCGGACTTCCGCGGAATGCCTGCAACACTGATGATATAGTGCTAAATGCCTTGTATATGTGATTAGGACATGATCAAGATTTTATGAGCATCTGCCTGTCAGCCTGAGCTTTTTTCTGGTCAAGTTTGTCCCCCACGAGAGGCAAGAAGGAGATGTAGCCAGGCTTCATGATGGGGTAAGGGTCTAACTGGTCATGATGATGGACCTGCAGATGAACATAGGCAGAGGGTCAGAGGTCATATGATAGTAATGGACTAAAGAGCATTATTGAATAATAGATCTAACGACTCACAGTGTGAGAAGATATAAGGAGAAATGGGGTGAGTCAAGAAGGAGGTGTAGCCAGGCTTCATAATAGAGTATGGGTCAAGCTGGTCATGATGATGGACCTGAATATGGACACAGGGTCAAAAGTCAGACAATATAAGACACAGTTAACATAAATAAGATGTGATGAGGTTAGGGGCAATAGGACAAGATAAGATGAAGTAAAGTAAAATTTTAAAAAATGCAAGTGAGATAGTATAAAATTGTAATTTTTTCTTCATCTTTATTTTCATTTTTATTTATTTTTTTTGTGAGTCTGTTTGTTGCTGCTCTGTTTTGTTTTATTTTTTTTTATGTTGCTGTTTTTGTTATTGTTGTTGTTGTTGTGTTGTTGTTGTTGTCATACCTTTCTGTTGTCAAATGAATGATCTTGGTGTTCACCTGTGTCTCTTGGGTCATTAAAATGAATAATGAGCCAAGACCCCAGATTGCTGCAATAATTAATAAAACATCATAATTCTTTCTAAGAGAGAATCTAAAGTGGAATTCTTTGTTTTGTTTCCTCATACTGATTAAATCTGTTTGCTTTTGAGTTGCTCAAAGTACAAGGCTGTGAATAGCTAGAGTGTGTTTGTTACCTGTTTGCGTACATATTCCACCATCTTCTCCAGACACACTGCATCAACATCAGGGTCTTGCCCATAGAGTTGGATCCACAGGGAGTTAGCCAGCTGTTTGTCTGAGCCTAGCAAACCCTGTCCAAGAGAGTTTTATCTTTAACTAGCCAATAAAAATATAACTGAAACACAACCAGATTCAGAGAAAGTTTAAAAATTGAAAACTGATAAAACTGTAGTATCAACTGGCATTTATCATCCCATGCAAAAATTTTTTTTTTTTTTAAATCAAGGAACACAAACCTAATTTATGGGGAGAGATATAGAAAGAATTCCCTCCTGAATAGCAGGAATCCCACAGTCGAATACAAATGCCATATCAGAACACTGGTAAACAAAGATACCAGTCAGAGAGAGAACAACATATTCCCTGTACAAATTTCATAATTCCTATCAAACTCAATGATTCAAAGGCATCAGCAGCTATAACAATTGCAAACAATACACTAAAACAATTTCTTCTTCCTTAGTCCATTCAGTAAAATGATGATTGTGACTTCAGAGTTGTCACATTAACTGTTTAGTATTCCTGAATTTTTTTTACATGTTCTCTGATTGGTAATAAGACTAGCCTGCATA
Source organism: Peronia peronii (assembly GCA_039654565.1). Taxonomy (NCBI): domain Eukaryota; kingdom Metazoa; phylum Mollusca; class Gastropoda; order Systellommatophora; family Onchidiidae; genus Peronia; species Peronia peronii. The sequence goes on from JBCEWB010400550.1 coordinate 18,128, forward strand.
GCAAGTTTAGTAACCGTTTATTGATGGCAGTCATTCTCTACTGTCAAAAGCTGTTTTCAGAAAATGGACAGAAACCATTCTGTGCGAAGTCTAAACTGTGATTTGGGCAGAACTGGGTTTTGAACTTTAAAAAAAAGCATTAATTTAGACTTGTTGAATTAGGCTTCTTGTGTAATGATGATTACTTTATATTCTCATTTTGTCTTTCAAGCAGATAACTATCTTGGTATACCTTGATTAGTGGTGATTATGGCTAATATGAATCAAAACCTCAAAATAAATGGCTTACGAGACTATAGCATGACCATGACAAATTAATGATTGTATTGGTTGGCTGTAAACAAAACATTGTCCACAAACCTCATCAAAGTACAAGATTGACAGAAGCATCAGACTGTAGAAATCTTTCATGGCTTTCCTTCTCTCACTGCCCAGCATATCCTGAGGGATTTAAACAAAATGTTTCAAATTAGTAAGTAAGAGCACTTGGATTTACACTACAGTTTGCCAACCTTTGCTATCACTTTCTTTACACTTTTGTAAAAATTTTCCTCTGAAGTATAGTCTTGAAATTCTGGAATTCATTGTGGCTGACAAAGAAAGATATGGGCAGACAACACTGAGGACTGGATTGGCAAAACATTTACAGAGACACAGGTCCTCATGCACAACAGAGAAAAGTGGAGAGAGACGGTGTGGAAAAAATATCCAGCGATGCTCCCATGATTTGGAAATGCAATTTGAGCCAACATTTTTAACAAAAGTATTATTTCAATATTAATTATTCTTTAATAAAAGCAAAGATCAAACTAAAGCAACAATATGATGACCAAGGGACACATTATTTTAGAGTATTTTTCTCACTGAACAATTTACACTCACATCACATACAGTTTCTGATTCTCAGTTATAGAATAAGCGTCATATGTCAAATGTCTCCAGATTTGTAAAGATACCTGTGATTTCTATTTTTCTGCTAAAACACTGTGTATCTGGCCAGTTACCTCAATTTTTTCAATCTCATTTCTGTCAAAACAATATATTTCTGCTTCGCAAACATCAAATTTCCATCCAGTTATCTCAAATTTCTCCACTCCTATTTTCTCTATTGTTATGTATTTATGTTCAACAAGAAGAAATGCTGGGGAAGTCATCTGTTTACTCAAGTTTCTCTCATTTGGTTTCCACTGAAAATGTGATTTCTATTTTGCATGCAAAGGTGCTGAGATGATCAAGCTGATCTTTAGCCTGGTCTCCATTAAAACTATGTGATTTCTGTTACATGCAAATTTGCTGAGTGAATCAAGCCAGTTACCTCAAATTTCTCCAGCCTGGTTTCCACATTTGTCCACATGGCTCGGTACACATGCTGTTTGAGTAAAATTCCTTCTTTCCCCATCTGCGACACTTTCACATTCACCAACCTTTGACACACAAATTTTGCAATTAGAATTACATGTGTAACAAATTTGAGTAATTTATTACATCATTTCCTTGTAATCTCGCAATCTTTGTGTCAAAACTGAAAATCAAATGACCGACTGTTATTTCACAGTCCATGAGAAGCCTGATCAGTTAATTTCTTGGATTGCAGAAATATACATATGTTGCTGTTATTTTCTATTCCATCTTACAGCCTAATTAGGAGACAGTCTAATTAGGAGGCCACAGGACGCAGGGTCCTGACACCAGGCAAGGAATATTTGGAGATGTAAATTCAAGGCAAGGATAAAGATGACATGACTTAGCACAGAATCCAAAGGAAAGCACTGATTTCCTCCATGCACAGACATTTATTTCTAAGTCAAATCGAACATTTAGTTGGCCGTCCCCTTGTGTCATCTGATATCTCACACTTCGGTGGTTTACGCTCTGCTAGACAAGATAATTGCCCTCCGATGGGGCCAGCGGGCGAGTTTAAGTATTTCTGTCATTTCAGTCTTTGTGTGGTTTTGTGCTGTCTTTTACCTGAACCTTCTTGGCTTGTAGACATCACGTGAATATTTTGTTTCCTATCAAACTCTTTGTGGATTTTTAAACTGTACAACGCTGTTAATTTCATCCAGTAATTCAGGTAAGTAATGCTTTGTTTTTTTGCTTTGAAGGGAAGTGGGATCAACACATAAGTACTTTTGAACTTTTCACTATGAACTCAAATTTCACAACTTTCAGACTTTTTTGTAGCATCAAAAGTAACACACATGAACCTCACCCTGTTTTGCATCAGTTGCCCAAATTTGATAGAAGGACCCATCCTGTTGAGAAAATTATGCTTAGTCTATTGGGACACCCCCCTCCTCTCTCGGACACAATCCGATCTTCAAGTAATTTAGATAAGGTGCTCAAAGCATATAAGATAGTTAGGCAAGCTTATCATGGGAAATCTTTTACAGGAAATCATGCACATATATATATACAGCCATCTATAAATCAAGCCATTTGCTCTAGCATCTTTGAAAAGACATGTGAGAACACAAACAAACAATCTATAAT
>JBCEWB010400660.1:0-16544 GCA_039654565.1 Peronia peronii
AATAAGGGTAAAATTTCAGCAATAGATAAAAATAAAAAAACCCAAACCCTCCTCAAAATGGTTAAAATAGGGGTAAAACAGTGTTAAAACAGGAAAATAAAAATTAAAAAAGTGGTCTGTCCTAGACTCGCCCAGGGGCTATACTACTCTTGACACGCTCAGGGATGATTTCTTTGTCTGAAGAAATTGATCTGGAACCTGAGTTTGGTCTTGTTAATGTGAAAGAAAAGTTTGTATGGGGAAGTGAAAACGGTTCATATGAGGGTAGGTTTAGTACCAGCCTATCGTTATATTTCATATTAAGCCTGACAAATTACATAGCAAAATGACGGTTCCAAAAGATTATTTCCTAATAATGCAAGTTTCGTTATAAGCGTTTTCTTAATAATCATTTTAGAGCGTATAAGAAATAGTAAAGTGATTAAAATGGACTGAGTATATAGGATCAAAGAATGCATGAATTATGTATTGATTTGTCAGCTGTATTACATTGTTTATAAATAATTTTCTTTATAGCTGATATGATTTCATCCCATCTTTTTCAACAGTTCTTCACCTTTGCCGCTTTGACTGTGTACCTCATTGACGCCTACTTCATGTACCGCGCTTGGCAGTCCTACCAGCATCCCACCACTGGAGGAGGCGTGGCCACCACCACCACCACCACCACCACATACGAGACAAAGACGCAGTACTAGGCAAGCCTGAGCTCCTCGGGATGGCGAGGACATCATAGGACTAGACCTTAACAAATTGCTCCTCTCTTACCATTTGGTGGTGCATGCCAACATCTGCTTTGTACTCCAGTTTGTTCGCACTTAGCATAACACAAATTGTAATAGTGCTGTAGTATCTGTCATGACATCTGAATCTAGAGCCATTTTTTAAATACCACAACTGAAACTATCCCTTTTTAATTAAAAGCTGATCATTTTCATATTTTCTCAATACTGTGAGCCACTGAGATTAAATTTGGTGAGCAAAATGAGTAAATGTAATGCAATTCATTGAAGAAAATACGAATGTATTATACGGAGGTTTATTGGGAAATGCTGAGCAAGATCATTTTGTAGTTGATCTTGAGAGTGTTATAGTACATGTCATCTTTGCAGAAGCATAAGAACAATTTCAGTGATTGCCTTGGAATCATAAAGAACTTGTTTAATAATGTTCATGATTACATTAGTGGTATTTGTAATGAGCTACATCAGTATCATTAAAACATGATATTTACCTACTATATTGGTCTTTGGCTATCTGTATATTTATAAATACTCCAGCCCCATCAACAGTTCTATAATCTTATGTTGGCATGCAGTTCCACCTCTCTCTCAATCATGTCTGTGTGTATGTAACAATGTATCTGATAGACTGGGTGTGGACATTACAGCTTAATATGCTTTTTTTTTTCTTTCTTACTTTTTTCTGTTAATTCTGTTCATTCAGATTCTTTAGACTGTATGTACTATTGTTGATTTTTTATAATGAATGTACAATGACTGGTTTGAGAGTGTTTTCATCCGGTTTTTTTTTCTCCTCACATCATTTTTACTGCCTGCAAACATTTATAAGTAGAGAATTTTATTATTTTACCCATTGGCTTTTTTGTAGAGTGTCAAATCACAGTATATTTAGAGCTGTCTTTAATGCCTCTGTATAAGGGGAATAGATGTGGAAAGTCACATTTTTTATGACTTCCATGGCATCAAACATTTTTCAGAATACTTTGTCACTATATAGGACAAATCAAGATTATTTTTTCTCTATCTCTGTCAGATTATGGTACTGTCATGGAACTTTACCCCTTTTTTTTTTGTGCCGAGATCGATATCATTGAGATTTTGATGATCATTTCAAAAACTGAGAACAGTATTTTCCAGCTCTCCCTCAGATCACAAATTCTTCAAAATCTGTTTTGAATGTCTCATCTTCAACAACTGATTAGGATCACTGATTTATATCAAATGAGACAACAGGTTGAGGACCAACACCTTGGTACTGAAAGGGTTAAAGCAAGGAGAAGGAAGTGGGAACTGGAACAAGGAGAGACCAAATTCAGCATAATCTGAAAGAGGAAAGTTTATTGATCCAAAACTTATAGTATTTAGATGACCATAATGTTGTCGGGGCAAATTAGGTGCCTTTTCAAATGCTCATCCTCAATAGAATCATGTTAATGTTAACATTTAGTTTTGAATGTTAGGCTTTGAGGAATTAATCTTGGTGACACATGGAGAAAAACAAACAACAAAAACTACAACAGCTGAATGGTAAACAATTAGTTTACACTGTTCATGTATCATATTGATGTAACATGTAGCTCCTGGTTAGATTTCCATGTCATTCTCTGGTTACATTGGTGTGTAGATGGTAGCTGTGTACAGTTATATATACATATGAAATATGTAACATGAACCTGCCACAGAAGTATGGTCTCATATATCTGTTTCATTCAACTTGCTCTTTTCTTTGGAGAATTCCACTCGAAGACTGTCTCTTGAAGAATATGTCTTAGGTTTTCATTTATTGACACGGTTGTGGCTTCAAAGAGGATTACCCAAAAAAAAAAAAAAAATGAGTAAGTTAATGATGTGTGTTGCAGTTGATTGGTAACTATACAGTATAAGGTACATTGTTGTGCCCAGATGTAGGCTTATCAGGAAGTTGTCGTGATGATATTTTATAGCATTGCTTTATCATAGGTTGGCACATGACTTTCAATGCCAGACGTTATATTTACTTAGTGTTTTTGAAACAATGGATTGAAATTTCATTTGAGAGACAACTTTTGTAAGATCTCACTGAATTACATAACTGATATTGGCCAAATGAAATGAAACTGAAGGTATCTTTGAGGAGAGAAAAAAAAAAAAAATGTGTTTTTCCATGATCTCCAAGTTGTTGCAGGAGAGGTTACAACCCGGTTCAATTGTAATTTGAATAGTCATTTAAAAAAATCGGTTTGGTTTTATAGCATATATCCTTAACCTTTGTTCCCCAACCCCCACCCCCCTTCCCTTTTCTCCCTAGATCCTCTGTAACTGACTGTCAGAATCCCATGAATTCCATACTGCATGTGGCAGGTACCATTCATCAATGACACCAAATTTTTCACGCAGAAAAATCAACTGCGACCATATTGGTGCTAGCCAGTAACCTGTGTCTGTGAGTGTCTGTCTGTCTATCAGCATGTGTGTTTGTGTGTCAGTATTGTGGATGTTTCCATGAATTAATGCTTTTCTGCTTTTTCATTTTTTGCTCATGTATTTTGTGTGAAAGTTGTATAGCTGTCTAGCAGCAAACTCTCAGACATGGGATATTATTCACTGTTTGAATGAGATATGTTATTAAAATACTGTTCTTCTTTGTTCTTGTTTTTTTAAATCTATGCTGTGAAAAAAAAAAGGTAAATTCACTATCTTTGGCATTGTGAAACACTATAGTCTACATATGTAGATGATCTAGTTTTATTTACTTTGGAATGATAATTGATGCATTTGTCTTCCTTGCTTTTCCACATTCTGTTGCACTGAAATCACAAATTAAATCTTTGAAACAAAGTACACAGAATTGATATAGATTAAGTATTATGGCCTGAGGGCCAAAAAATGATTAAATTCAGATCAAATGAGATTAAATCCAGTATAACTGTTTTGAGAAAAGTGCACTTCAAAGTTTTAATTGTTCTGCAGAATTTACTAATCTTCCTTCTTTATAGAGTACACACTGAATTAATGATAAAACTTATCTTATATTTATGTGTGTTGCAACTGGACATCTTATTTCTATAGCCTGAGTTATGGTAGATCTAAAAATGGAAGTATTTCCTTTGCTGCAAGGGGATGAGATATTTACGGTCCGTTGTATTTTTATTTGCAAAAATGATTTTTACACAAAGCGTTTCAGCTTTACAGCAGAGCTAACAATGACATAAATGGATTATTGTAAATGCTTCTGCTCAGTTTAGAAGTGAAATTCATCTTTTTTATGTATTGTTTTGCTGCATCTCGTGGCTTTTACATGATTGCGATTGCTAGTCATAAGTCATATTTGTTTTTCCCTCCATGCTTTTGCATGTTTCTTTGATGAACTGATCCATTTCTGAGAGGAATCTCACTGTCTTTTATGAAACATGGTGCATAGGGGATTTTACAATTCCTTTTGTTTTTAGTCATATACCACTTCTCTGTTTATGTTTAAATACTATCTATAACTGAGAATAAATACAAACAATGAATTCAAAACATTTGTTTGAACCATATAAAAGTCTTAGTGCTGGAAAGAGAGCAGTAATCAGCTGTTTGAAGATTGCATCTGTATTTACTCAATCTTATAAGCACAGTTTTATTATTTATCTGAAAAATCTTTGTTTGTCTTGTAGAACAGCAATGTTTTACCTACTCCCCAATACTGGACTGACTTAATATTTTCCCACAGAGTTTGGTTTGGCCTGTGTCATGCGCTTTTCTTGGCTTTAACATCATCCATTACTGTGTCGCAAGGTTTATAATTTTTGACTACGTTGCCATTATATTAGTGCTATCAAATTTTATAATGTCAATGTGTTTTACTGTAATATTTGTTATGCCACAGATTTTTGGTATTTCTTTGTTGTTGTTTTTTCAACATTTTCATTTTGTTTTGAACATTTAGTCTCTGCTGAAATAAATCACATTGGTGTTACATGTTTGGGAATTTTTTTTTTTGCATTGGAGTAATTTTTTTTTTTCATTGGAGTTAAGATTTTTGAGGATTGAAACTCATTTTTGTAGGTCAGCTCATATAATGTGCATTTCTAAAACCTATTACTTGACATTTTTGGGCTATCAGCGATGTAAGATAAGTTATAATTATTTAATTACACTTCTTTTGTTTAGGGTTTTCAGATTTGTTTTTTTGTTTTGTTTTTGGGGTTTTTTTTTGTTTTTTATAAATTACACATGGCATTTTGCATGGTATATTCTGGATGTTTCATGAAGCAAGAGAACTAACTACTAGAAGTATCAAGTCTGTTTGTGAAGAATTTTTAATTTTGTTTGGGTTTTTTTCCTTGTCATTGTTTTTATTGCATATCTCAATCAATTACATTACAGCGCAGCTGTAAGGATAGTTGTGGTATTAGTTCTGAGGTTTCTATTGTTTTATGTTTTGAGTTGGGTCATTTTTAACATCAGATCTTAATTTTCACACACTTACTTATTTTTTGGCTGTATTAATTTTTACTCTATCCAACTACACATTTTGTCTTGGTGAGCAACTAAGTCTATATTCTTTCTGTCCATGACATTTTATTTTCTCTCTGTCCATGATATTTTATATTCTTTCTGTCCATGACATTATTATCCAGATCTACATATTTCTGTAACTAAAAACATGATAACATCTAAAAATAAGCTCTGATTTCTACATCAGTATGTTAAGTATTCTGTGCGTACCACAATTATAATTATGTTTAGGAGTTGGTGAACAGTATCCATGCTAGACAATTTCTGTCTGTCATTTATGATGGAATGTCCCATAACATCTACGTAAATCCTCAATAAAGGCAGCAAACTGGTGACAGTATCAACTCTGTTCAATTCAAATTCAGTTCATTTTTCAGTAACACAAAAAAAAAGAAATATGAACACTGTTTCAGTGAATAGGTAACAGAGCGATCAAAATGGGAAGAGCAAGGCAATAACATTTGCATCCTTTGAACTGATCAGCATTCATTGTGTCATCACCATTAATCTGCCAACCTGGAATATAATCATTATGTTCCAGGTTGACAGATAGTTCATTAAAGCTGGGTGTTGCTGAAGTCAGCATAAGTTACAGCTCATGTAATTTTGATTACTGAGTTACATGTATTTCTTCAGAAACAAATCTTTAATGAAGATGGAATGAAAGTAAGACAGTTTGCTATCAAAATGATGTAGTAGACTGAGGAAGATATTGAGACAGAACAGTAGCAACTGTACTGTTTCAGACAATTAGTTGTAGTATCAGATGAGTATTAAAGAAAAAAAAAAAAACTATATTACATCATATTTTACTATACGACAACCTCATGTTCTGAGGCCAAAATGGACATGAGTCGATGATTGGTCAGGTCTTAATGAAACTAGTCCTTTTATTTGTTTCTGATTGCCAGTTTAATTAACTTAAACCTTTTATGACCGCAGTCATCCCAAATTAATCCAGAAACATCAAATCCATCCTGTGCAATGGCATTGGTGCTTACTTAAAGCTTGTTATATTACTGAATCTTTTGTTGAATATTTTAGTCATTTGTTTCCTGATTGATTTCTTGTTTTTTAATTTCTCATTGATCCTGCAAATGTTTCAGTTTTCATGTTGTTTCTATTTTGAAACTGTTTTATCATTTCCTTTTGCTTTTCTCAAAGTCAGTTTGGCCTGGTAGGCTTTCTTGATAATAAGGCATGACTAGCCAGTAGTACTCTTTAAATTGTGATGTAGCATCATTAGTGATTTGTGGTGAAGCAGTGATTTTATACAAAAAAGAGGAATAACTGTATGATATTGCTGATGACCATAGTTATTGTCAATGAGAGTCAATCAAAATGTGGTAATTGTGGTAACAAAAGAATTATTTTATTTTAGACTCGGTAAGTCCTGTTCAGATATTCAAAATATCGCAGTCATCCCAAATTTCGTCATGGAAAGCTTAGAAAAAAACATCTGAACTTCTTTGCTTTTTACAGTGGTAAGTGTGAGCATTGTGAATGAAAAAAAAATCTCTTTGATTTAGTGTCTTACTAAAGATAAATAGCAATAGAGAAAAAAAAGAAGTTTTGTAAGCAGTGATGGTTATGTTTCTGAGAAATGTCATCCTCAAAATATGTGCAATGCAACAACTGCATGTTCAGAAGGTATAAATGGAAAAGCTCCCTTAAGGGAAAATGTAGTACTGGTTTTGTCATCCATATCAGGAGAAACTAGATCTACTGTGGCCAGTGACTTAGAAGGCACTGTAAGGGCTGTGTCTAAAGCTTCTGTCATTCCAGACTGTAAACATATTAATTTTGTTCCCTTTCTTCATTTTTTTTTGTATGCTAATTCATTCACCAGCAATTCATGCTCATTTTCATCCCATCCATCCCTAGTGCACCTTTCAAGATTATTCTTACAAAAACAACTTTGCATCTTAGACTTACCGGAGCAGATTCAGTTTGAATCTGGTCTTGCTCAGAAATGAGTGTTTAGTTTTGTTTTTAACAAATTTAAAACATAGTTAAGCCTATCAAATGTTCAGCCTTTTTGCAGAAAGTGCTTATACATCTCACAGCAATAAAGTGCAATTTTATTTTAGTGTGGTATCTCATACAATTATATTTGAGTCTGCACTATTGTCAGTTATTTGGATGTCATTGTTATGCAGGAAATATTCATATCCATTGATGGATCAAAAAGTCCAGATTATAGAAAAACAAGTTAAAATCCACAGAAAATGGGAGGAAAATCATTTTTCAAATTAAAGTAAGGTAAACGTCATCGTAGTCATCAATTTTTACAGTGGAGCAACCACGTTTTATGAATTTCTTTTCATTTTCAAATACCGCTTATTTTCCCAGTGCATGTGTGTGACCAGTTCTATTCTAGGTGTCACTGTTCCATGTTGTCAGATTTCTGGTGTAAATTATAACTTTCAGGGGATGCCTTGTGGATGTATGAATGTGATGTTCACTTAAATATACTTTATCTTTTCACAAACTCATTTATACAAACTTCATTTTGATGTGAATGATCTTGTCCTTCTAATTTTCAAGATTGGTTATGTTATGCCGTGATTTGTGGAAGCTGAGCGTAGTATATCATATCTAGGTAGTAAAACATTGTATGTACAGTAATACTGACCTTTAAGAATCATTGCAAAAATCCAATCCCAGTGTTTTTATTTTGAGAAAGGAGGAGAGGTTTATTCCCCTGAAAACGAAATCCAGTGTTTTGTTCATGGAACTTGGATTGAGGTACAAAGAGAAGGAAGCCATGCAAGATTCATCTGATAAATTTTTTCATGTCTGAATAATATTAAATTATAGTGGTTATTAAGTGAAACGTACTGTAGATATTAAATATCAAAGTATCCCACGACTACTGGATTCCAAAATGGACCTGGGAGAGGGTAAAATACAGGGCTAGCTTTTTATCTTTCTGCTACTAACAGTTTCAGTTTGGTCCTTGCTTTTGACTTGTCACCCTTAAGTTAGTGTAATCTATTGTGTATACTTATTATTACAATTGATACATACATGAAGCAGCCAATACTTATCTCCAGTACACATCTGCTTTTTAGTCATTACAGTTTAAGAGAATATAGTGATATATAATATAAGCTAATTTTATCTCAATAAGATATTCCTAAGAAGTAGAACAAAAACATGCCTGGGCAGATTACTTTTTGCATGAAACTCTAGAACCGGTTATGAATTTGTGCAATAGTCTTAATAGATTTGAGTGCAATCTTTTGAGTGCTCAGAAACTGGATCTGCATTTATGAAAATTAAAACTTTGTTCACCAGATAGTAATGTCAGCAAATACACACATATTTTTAAATGTTTAGGATAATCAAAATGAAGAAATAACAGCCTAATCAAATGGCTAGTAATCCTTGTCTTACAATCGAAGAATAACAATTAATTTCTGTGTTTAGATTCATATACTGGGAAGTTTATGGTTGTTTGTTTTACTTCTTAGGTATCCTGTTTTTCTGGATGACAGATTATATTATACAGTAAATTATACCATATACATGTACTGTACTTGCAGTTTGGCTTTTGGTGCATGTGTATAAAGTCAGTGGATTAATGTTCCCAGATCCCCAGTTTAAGAATTGTTATTTCCCACCAGTTTCCTCCTTTTCATCTTAACTTGCCTGTAAAATCAAAAAGAAAACAAATATACAATGTGAATAGAACTGAAACATCTGTAGATTCATTAAGATTTTGTAATGTTTAAGAATAGTGTTTTCACATTGGGTCATAACTCCTGTTGGAAAAATTTGTCTATTCTCTGGTTGTTCTGACCCTACAAATTTGAATGGTCAGTGAATGAAAGTCAAGATGAACTCAGTAGGATATCTATTTTTATTATGAAAGAGCCAACAATTGTTATCTGTTCGGTTTATTCTAGTTAGAGTCTGTATTTATACAGCCTAAAGTCCTGATCTTGTTGCAAATTGAGATGAACTGGTTTAGATTGAGTGTACAATATAATGACAGTTCTACAACCTGGCGAAAAAGATGCTGTTTCATTTGAATAATCTCATTATATATACAGTTATTAGATAATACTTTTGTGTAATTCAGTTATTACCTGTAATAAACTGAAGGTCAAAAAGAAATGCAGTTGATTTTTCTTCTCTTTTTACTATAATGTACAAATACAAGTGCTGAATGTGTTCATTTTGCTCTTATCATCATGCTCAGAAGATTATTGCCCAAGTCAGTTTGGTCAAGTGAGTTCAGGCCATACATTGAGTCTTTTGTTACATTACCCTTAAGTATTGTTTCCAACATTGGATTTTAAGAAAATCTTGTTTTGTCTGACTTTATATGTTGAAATGAAATGGTTTTTCCCACTTTTCTCAAAATGACTAAAGGTGACTAAGGTAATTATCTTATGAGCATGGCGATATAATATTGAAAATTCAGCATGTGAGTGCTGTAAAGCACAGCTCTCCGGAAATCTGTTATGTATACAAGTGCCAGGTTGTCCAACTAAATAATGTTGTGTTTGAAACGTGAATAGATGCAGGATTTCAGTGAGAATTATAATGCAGCTACTGTGATAACTAGTGGCTCCAACTGTGTTGAATATGTTCAGCTTCCTCGATAATATTGTCACTGCAGTTTGTCTAGTTACAACTGTGACATTCACCGTCCCATATGAAAATGATACTCCGGATTTTGCAAGCATGAGTCAAAAATTCCAGACCCAACAATGCCCAGTTACATAATCTGAGAGTGAGAAGAGTGTGGAAAGAGTGTTGTGTTATAATATACTATTTCACAAGCCTGGCAGTTTTATATGTTTACGTCTTTCCACTATGAAGATTATTTAGACTTAGACCCCAGAAGAGTCAAGAGGCCGATCATCATACTTTGCATACGAGTGACTTGACAGGTGATGAGGTACTCGTCTTGATAAATTGTTGTGTAAAATAAACTTTCAGTATCCACTAATATCATAATCTTGAAATAATGAATGGTAGTGTAGCATTTCCCAATGACACTCTTTAAGACTTAAAAAGATAAAAAGATGACAACGCATAAAGAATCAATGTACAGACAAGAGATCTTTATTGTCAAAGATGCAATCATAACATCTTCATCAACTACAGGAATTCTGTATCACCTTCAAGCCTTTCCTTTTTAAAAATCTGTGCTCCAAATAGAAAAAAAAAAAAAAAAAAAACCACAGTGACACCTTCTATTATATACTTCAGGTAAACAGAAGAGGTCCCTATTTCACAATACGACCTTCCTGTTTATAAATATTAATTATCTTCCCAGGACAACTGAGCTCATTTCAAAACCCAAATTTGAAATTTTATGCCTGGAGGATCAAAAACATCCATTAATGACAACTGAGTTAACTAATCATGTGAGCCATGACTTAATTCTCTAAGTGTTACAAAAGTACCACTTTCTACGCATCAAGTGGTCTGTTAAAAAAAAGAAAAAAAGATACAAAAAAAAAACACACACCAGAAGTCTGCCTCACTGTTGTTAAACTTGTCCAATTCAAACTGGAGTCTAGAATAATCTAAACTTTAACCACTCTGAAGAAACAGTTTGCATGGCAAGTTATTAATTTCTATTAAAATGTGGATTTCACTGAGTTGTTCTCATTCTGGTATGAGAAAGAGTATGGCAAAAGAGAAATTTACTCAGTATAAACAGATTCACAGGAATTCCTTTCTATTTCAGTTTGGGAAAGTAAGAGATGTTACATAACATTCTGTTGTAAGATTTACCCTTGCAAATATTTCAACCAGTATTCGTGACCAATACTGACAAACAGATTTGGTGATTAAAAACACTGTCCTGATCCCACGCTCTGAGCTGTATGGCATATGATGATTCAAAGGCACTTGGCAATTATATCATTATGAAGTAGGAAAATAATATGGACATTGCTCATTAGATAATAACTAATAGATAAAATATATAACTACTAGATACTGTGTGTAATATTATGCAAAAAATGAACAATCTCATTATGTCATCTATTAATTCTCTTGTGGAGATAATCAGTACACCTGTATTTTCATTCATATATGAACTGAAATTCTATTAAGGAAAATTTGTATTGGATCGCTGGAATTTGTGACTAAGTGACCAAAACACCCTGATGACAGCAGGGACATTGTCTTGCTTCATAAAATAGTAACAGGTTCAAGAAATACTATGAAAAACTCTAACCTTAGTTTTGTCATGGACAAGCCAGTAAGAAATAAAAAATAAAAAAATCGTAATATAAAATTAAAAATATTAACCAAACAATGCCTCAGGGAATGAAGGTCTAATATGTAAAACATCTGTGACATTGAACATTTATCAATAATTTGCTGCTTGGATTCTGCTGCTGAGCTGAACAACACAAAATGAATCCATCATAGCTAAAGGAACATTCACTCTTTCTGTAAGATGAAAACTTGATATATACAACCACTGTCACTGACATGTCACTAAGTTGTGGAGACATATGTCTCGCGGCCAGTCGAAATGAGACATAAGTTGCTGGGCTAGAACTGAGAAATCGGGCTTTGAATGTGATAAGGGGGGTCAGACATCGAATTTTTTGTTATTGCAGAAATCAAAAGTGCATTCATTTCTGAACAAGGCAGTATCGGTTTTGCCCTCCATTTATAAATATTACTTCATTAAAATCGGGTTTTTGTGAGGTAGGCATGTAGATTTATGCATTCGACTGTTCATTTTAACTCAATTTTCTCGGAATTTCGGTCACTGCTGGGGGGTTCCCCCATGTTTCTTTAAACTGCAATATCTCTGGCTAGAATAAAGCTAGCTCAGAGCTTTTTTCACCACCTGAAAGGGTATGAAATAAGGTTTCACATAATACCAAAAACCCCATATGGTGAAAAATCGGCATACGTCTCATTTTGACTGGCTGCGAGACATATCTGCTTTTTCCCTGTGTTCTGTGAATGTCACTTCTCAAGGCAAGTCTAACTACATCTACTGAGCGCAGGCCCTGGGCATTTCACAACATTATATCAGTGGAACATTATCAGCTAATGACATGACTGGAAAGGATCATTTTACAGAATCAGCCTTACAGCTGGGGAAAAATTTATGCAGACTGAATTCCCAGGAATATCAATACAAATGGATTTAGCAACAGTTCAAACTGATCACTTTAAACATTTGTACACTAAGAAACAAAGGATCACAGAATTTTTCGTCTGAACAAAAGCATGGATATGCCACATTGTGTTGAGACAGGTAATGATATAGGGAATGAAAAAAAAAAAAAAAAGCTCCCTCCACACTCACAACAGGATACTTTATCGAATCATTTGAAATACTGACACTCTGATATGGGGCACTTAGTACAATGCTGATTCAGAGGCAACAGTGAACCAATGCATGAGCAAATGGATAATATCAAAGACTGGGAATTTTCTTTTCTCCCAGCTGTTGTTCTGTCAATGTTTTCCTTGATTGGACCAAATGCTGAGTAGCATTTTCAATGAAGGAAAGATCAGCTGATGTCAAGTTGTCCATTTGAAGGAAACCCAAAACTTGGCCAGCTGTTACACAATTGCCCATTTTTAAATCAACATTCCTTATCAGGCGACAGAACGTACAAACAACATACTGGTAACCAAATGGTCTGAGGCTCAGTTAAAAGAAAAGGCATCTAACCCCTGAGAACAGTTTGTATCATGAAAATGTCACAGGCAAAATCAACAAAGATGCTGTCACTTACACATCCCAAATATTTTGATTCAACCCTGAGCAATCTGTTCTATCAAAGTTAACAAAGAATCTGTATCAAATGCACTACATTCTTTTAACTTTTTAGACAGTCACATTTTACAAAATATTTGACTTTGAATGTGCGCTCCAAAATCACATTCAAAAGTAAAGTCAGATTTAATGTTCTCATAATGAGAAACAGGCAATTCTTTTAACGACTCCACAAGATCTACTATTTAATTGGTATATGCAAATCCAAAACTTAAATGATATGTCCAGTATCTTGATGTTAAATATCTTGTTTTGATAAAATGACCCTGTACAATTGACACTGATTATTTCATACATGCACAAGATTATCAATAATGCATCTTCCAACATACATCCACCTATGACAAATCCTAATCATTTTCTGAGCAAATCATACGATTGGTCCTCAGCAGTGACTTCAGCCACCAAAAAATGCACATAGCTCTAACAGGCACCGTGGTGATGATAGCAAAACTAAGATCAAGCGAAATCTCTCCAACCAAGCTTGGGACAATTAAGCATTATACTTTAAAAAAAAAATTTTTTTTTAAATAAAACAAAATGTGCAACTGAGGTGCAATTCATTGTAAGCATATTAACATATCAAATATCTTTGGATTAGTAACATTCTTAGATTGATAAAACTTTGCAAATCATTTGCACATATTATTTTCTTTGCGGTCGATGGTGCTTGGAAATTCTCTGAAACTGTGATTCATAACAATATATTTAGAACAATATATTTGAAGAATAGTATTCATGTGTTGTTTACTGTTATTTACTCATGTATTCTGACAATCCCTCTGTATTGCAAATGTCAAAAGAAAACCATTTGATTCCACTGGACCTACACATACTGAATATTAAGACAGTGATTGAGTACAGTGATTTATACTTACTATATGAGTCATGGTACACTGCCGAAGTCTTTGCAAAGGCAATTTAATACTTTGGTTTTGATGTTTCTAAATCTTGCTAACATTGTTTCCATGCAACTGCATAAATGAATGAGACTGAAAGCTAAAGCATAAGCATCCCTGTGGTTCTACGACAAAAGTGGTCAACAAATGTTTTTTGAAGCTAGCTGTTCAAGGAGTTCATTATTTCAGCAATAACAGGAGATCCAACCAAGTGAAAACATTAGTTTGTTCTAGCAAATAAGATCACAGAGGTTCAAGATTTATTATTAGTCTAACTTGAGCTGACATCACAAAGAGCTGGTCTTGGGAAGAACGTTGTCCATGCATTTCTGAGCCTCCGCAGAAAATTCTCTGGCTTCTTTCTTCACTGTATCTATGATGTGTTCCATGGCTTGCCTACCCTGTGAATAATAATAACAAAAAATTGCTAGGACTCATAGTCATGGCAACACTTCTCTTCGAAAAAAAAATAA
Organism: Peronia peronii; assembly: GCA_039654565.1. Taxonomy (NCBI): domain Eukaryota; kingdom Metazoa; phylum Mollusca; class Gastropoda; order Systellommatophora; family Onchidiidae; genus Peronia; species Peronia peronii. The sequence continues at coordinate 14,375 of JBCEWB010400660.1, forward strand.
ATAAAATAAATATTATTTTAAAAACTGAATAAAAATACAAAGAATACCTATGTATGAAAAGACGAAATAAAAGTGTTAAAAAAAAATTAAAACAATCAGTTTCAACTGGAATTTCTGATTACATTTCCGTTTTTTTTTTTTTTTTTGGCTTTGGAGAAACTGGACTGTGTGCATACTTTTATTTGTATTTTAATTCTTTTTCTAGACAATGAAAGAACAGGCAGCACAGGGCAAGCCCTGTAAATATGGCAGGAAGCATAACTTAAAGAAGGAAAGAAGATTTCCATTTCTAAGATGACAGCCATATTAAAAATGCTCATGAATATTTTTAGAGGGTATTTTTTTTTTTTTTTGCGTTAGACATGTCAAACACACGAGATGTCAAAACTACCCCATTTTTCAATCTGATATTCAGCCAATTTGTGTTTTAGAAACTAATATCCTGTAAAACTTGGTGATAATCATTTACTTTGGATCCACTGTTCTTTGCTTATCCTCTGTTTCACATAAGAGATTGTGATAAATTGTGAGCTTCTGTTCCCCAATTGCACACATCATGGATAGCAACCTTTTTTTTTTTTTTTAATTGAAATTTTCTGTAAGCTCACTCATAACGTGTTGATTTGTTTCCAGCTGTGAGTAAGAAAAAAGAAAATATTGATTAAAATGGGATTGTTCATAATATGTGTAATCCAGGGACAAACACTCGCCACCTTTTGTCATGATCCTTTGTCACACCTTCACAAAGCTCTACAGATCTCCTTTCATATGACATAGGGAACTGGTGGACATGACAACAAATATAGAAAACTAACTTTCACTGAAGCCGACCAGATTTTGTACCTTGATGTCCAAATCTCCAATACAATAACTTATCATACTTAGCCAAATATTAAAATAAACTGCACAATAAGATTCAAACATATTCAGCATCTGCCCTGCTGAGACAAATTTCCTACCTTGCTTGCATTACTGGACATAGCATCTGTCACCATCTGCTCCAATCTACTGCAAAGTGGTAAACCCGATACTGTCACTGTGGCTTCTTGTTTCAGCAATGTCCTGGAGAATTGACAGATTGGTTATTGATGCTAGTATCTGCGCAACTTCTAATCGAGCATCAAATCATTCATTCACTTCATCACCCACAACCATAATGGGTTTCTAATACTATATAAACTACAAGCATTATTAAAAAAAAACATTACATTTCTGTTATAATATTGTGACACTTATTTACACTGATAATTACCCACAAAACTGAAGAAGAAAAAAAGAATTTTGAAGACATTTTTATTTAATTTCTACTGATTTCAGAAATTCCAGAAACCAATAGCGTCATATCATCGGTCAGCTGATGACATCGTGAATTCCACATGAGGGAAATTTTACAGGAGAGACAAAGAACTGATTATCTCAGTGACTTGCTATAAAATAAAGAGTTTAACTGCATAGTTCTATAGTGTTGTATTAAACAGGTGATGTAATATAAATACGTTTTTCACCGTTTGTAAAGTTACTTTTTAAAAAGTATGGGATTCATGATTTGTACGCTACGAATCTTGTCTCATGAAATCATGAATCCCACATCGCATGGAATTCATGGTTTCATCGGACGAAATTTGGCAGCTGCTTGTTGAGTTCACCAGTGCTGTACATTGATGAATAGGATCAAGTGAGTTTATTTCATGTTTAGTAAGACCAGCAGCACACTGAATAACATAGAATTAAGAATTATACATGCACACACGAATAAATGCTGACAAATTCCAGCAGTACTAACTTTATTGTCCTTTAGCACGCCATAAAACAAACTCAAAATTAGTTTTAAGTAGAATCAGCATTGCTTGTAGACTGAACATTCTCGTATCCTTCCAGCTGTCTCTTTCTCTATCGCTCTCTCTTTTTCTCCCTCTCTCTCTCTCACCTTTGCTCCCCCTTCTCTCTCTCCCTCTCTCTTTGTCTTTTTTTTTTTTTCGCTGTCGAAAACAACGATAGATGCTATAAACATTCTATTAGTTCAAGAAACAGAGTACAAAAGGAAATGGAAACTTGGATTTCATTTGATGTGTAGTAGGAACAGATGATTTAAAAGACATACAGAAGTTGTATAGACCTATCTTCCTTTCTCCCTGAATGAAACAAATCTATTTTATCTGCTCTTTCTATC
>JBCEWB010400770.1:6373-20618 GCA_039654565.1 Peronia peronii
TGAACTGTTTTTCTGTCTTGTTATGACATTCATGACATTTCAGTCTGGGTATTGTATGTGTGTGTATGTGTCAATGTATATTTTTGTATCAAGTTTCATCAGCTGTGCAAGAAATTCCCTTTTAAGGACAAGTAAAGTTGATCTTTTCTTATCTTGTCTATCTTAAATCATGTATTTCCTGTAGGACCCTGATTCTACTGTCCCAACTGGGTATTGAATTTTTGTGTAACAGTACATAAGCACAATCATGGCTACATTGCACCAGATGCACTCCCAATGATGTTCACAATTTATCCACCAGCTCCAAAGCTGGTGACATGTTGAGTTGTGAGCCTGTGAGGCTGACAATAAGAGATTGTGGTGAACAGAGGAAAGATGAGGCCAGCAACACTAGAGGTGAAATGGTTCTGAGCACTGGAAGATGATGTCACAGAGAAACACTGGAGTATCTACTACACTGGGTGCAGAGGCTCAGTCATTCTAACCCCTGGTGTGAGGAGGGGGTGGGTGGGACGAGAGAATTAGCAAACTGAACCAAACTGTTATTGCCTGGTGGGTTCATACCGGACAGGGTCGACTGCTGGGTATCTAAGAGATGGGAGAGGAAGTGAGAGATGAGTGGGTGTAAATTTCAACATAAGAACAAGTTGTGCAGTGCATGAAAGAGGGACAAAACACACAGCTGTGGAGACAGAAGTGTAAACGTCAGAACTTTCTTGTTTTGTCTCTCCTGAAAAACATATCGTCACACTTACAAACAGATAGCCTAACTCAGAGCTAGATCATTTCTTTTCTGATACATCATTGGATTCCACCTGAACTGTTCTATCTATGGTAAAATAAGAGAAAAGAAAACAGAAAGACAAAGACATGACAACAGACATTTGAGAAAAGATAATAACACTCATTTTCCATCATCTGCAATGGCTCTTGCAGATTTTCTCAAACCACAGATTTTTGAGATACGCCAATTGTTTATAAGCTTGATGATAAGCATGATGGCACTTTTGTGCATAGGTCATTATAGGAATTCCTCTAGTGGCAAAAAAATGAAAAAACACTTATGCTGAAATCAAATAGATTGTAATAGGCATACAGCAAAATATTACTTAATATCATATTATAAAATGGCTCAAACATAGGTAAATAGCAAAAAAATGGTGCCAACACAATGTAAAACTGGATCCTACATGGAAGGCAGAATAGCTGGACAAAGTGATGATGGATAGCGGGGGTTGAAGGGATGCATGATTTAGATGGGCTGAGAGAAGAGATGTGGATGAAGTCCCTGACAAAGATCCATGAGTCATAGATAAGTGTGACAAAAACTCATAAACAAACCAACAGCCTGGACAGACCCACAAATGAAGCACCAAACCACAAAGTCACAGATTGTATCTAATCATTTCCAAAACTCAAGAGTGACAAAGGGTTGTCATCTCACCTGGTCGGCTGCCAACTGGTATCGCCAGGATGTTGGGAGAGGTCGCGTCAAAGGTGAACGCACGCCAAGCAAATGCCACATCTGGGGTGATGACATCTTTGATGGTCTTACGCAGCATTTGGTACAGAGAGTCCTTGAATATCTGGAGGAAAGTAAATCAGCAATCAGAGAATTGGTCTGAAGCTTCTGTCACATTTACACGAGTAGGCAAACATAATTCTATTTGCCAAGAAGCGACATGTCTGCTTTTGCATTTTGTGAGACAAGCTCAATACTGCAGTGCACTTAAGCCATCATAAACTGTGAATGGCAGAAAACATATACCAGGCTGACTGGGCTAAAACTGATACTACTTGTTATGTTCACACAGAATATGGAAAACAGAGATACTATAAACTGATTTCACTCACTGTAAAATATCAGGAATATCAGCATCTTTTTAGAATATAACATATTTGCCAGTTCCAAGAGGATCTGCCAACTTTACTGACTTTCTTTACAGTTCTTGACTTACAAAGTACAACAAGGCAGTGACAGATAGACAGACAGACAGACAGACAGACAGACAGACTGTTACCTGGTAGTGATGTGTCTTGGACAGCTGTTTGTCATTCAGGTACGGGCAGTGGCTTCTCTCCATCTCAGCCCATGTACTCTTGAACTGTTCCACATCTGTGAATCCCATGATGCATTTACCCAGATTCATGATGACCTGAGCTGCATTGTCGCGGAAGCGACAGCTCTCCTGCAAACCAAATTGTGAGTTATTTCACAGATTGGAGACAAACTCAGGTGTGATAGTAATCATATTAAACTAAATCAAAATGAAAAGAGCATGCAAAAATAGATGACTTATTTTAACTTACAGGCACATTCGAAACAGATTTCAAGTACAGATGAAAGTTTTCATTTGAGTCAATCATATTTCAAGACAGGAATATATAAGATGTAGAAGTTCCATTAAACAAGTATGCCATAACAGTGTGGGACAGAGGGGAAACTAGCAATTGATAAAAGCAGATACAGCAGTGTGATTGGCACGATATGATAAAATGAAAATGAAAAAAATAAGAAAACACGATACTGGTCAAATAAAGTCTACCCTGAAAAAAAAGCAACAAGGAAAAAAAAGATACTTAAAATTTTATATTACTGAACAATCTGCTTACATGCAGGTCATGTCAAGAAATCAGAAAAAAGCAAAGAGACAGTCAGAGAAAGGAGACAGAGAGAGAGAAGCAAAGATGCAGGCAGGACTCACATTGGTCAGTTGTGGCATGACTGTCTCCTCATCTCCAAAGACAAAGTTGACGGTGGAGCACATGTGGACATGGTGACCCAGTGGGGAGCTCATCATAAACCTCAGCACATGACGGCTGTGCAAGGACACCGAGAAAGTGCATAGTTAGCAAGCGGGATAACTTTCAGGACATGAAAATGCTACAGAATCTGCAAGGAGACATCACTTATTTATGGCTTCTATCTTATGGCTAACTTTTTTAGAGATGACAAGGTTGTGGGTTATGACCACTGGTAACATGACCGGTTTCCAGAGTGAAAAATGGAAAGAAAAAAGGTTAAAATATTACAATGTCTTTTCATTTTCCTCATCCTAGTCTTGTGATTTCTGATCCAAATATTATTTTAATATACCTCTTATTTACACTGGTAAATTTTGGGATAAACAATAAAATAACAAGATTAGTTCACTTCCAGCAGGTCAAATCTTCCAATCCAATTCAAGAAGATCCACATAGTCTATGGTACAAAGTTCAAGCAACAAGCAAAACAACTACATCTTGTATTTACACATATATTCACACAGTCTTCCATTTTTCTGGACAGAACCTGAAAACTAAACATCCTTTCAAACATTTCAAAAAAAAAATTCATGTTGGACTGCTGAGACTGCAAGCTACCAGAGAAAAAAACTTCAGCAAAACAGGAAGAGTTCTAGCACTGAGTGTATCATTCCGAAACTGGGAAAAAATAAAAGTGATGTAGTAAATCGTCCAGGTGTACACAGGCCCTCGAGGGAAGGGGGAAAAGAGGGTTTGTGTGGAGGACAAATACTTTGGTAGATAATATGTCATTACATCATGGTGAGTTTTTGTACTGAAAGCCTGAGAAAGAATAGATCATATTGAGTAGATTATTCAGAAAAGACAAAAGGAAACTTTACCTTTTTAATGCCTTGATATATGAGAAAACAGAAGTTGGCTTAGTCCTGACTTCATCACTGTTTATCTTAAAGTTAGGGGAAATAGGATAAGGTGTGCTTCATGCTGAATTGATCATGGCTCAATTGATGATCTTGATGTGATCTTCTTTTGTCTTCTGTCACAACACAAGTAAGTCAAAATATCATCAGTCAGCCTTAGATCAGCCGTAATACGGTGGAGACAGACACTTACCCAGGTGGCAGACTCAGCACTGTGGATTTAGTGCCGGTCGTTCTCAACCGTAGGATGGGCTGCCCGGTCACCAGGCTCTTCCACGAATAAGGCTCGGCTACCAATGACCCCGGGGTGACTGGTGGTGGGGGCTTTTGCTCTCCAGCCACTGATTCTGGGTAACACGAGCAAAAAAAAATTAATTCTCTCTGTCGTACAAGAACACATGTCATAGGATTTGTCATTATCTGACTTTATTTAAAGAAATGCTGACAGTTTTCACGAATGACAAAACCAACATTAATAAATAGGATTTATATTTAAAGAAAAATCATTCAAGAAAGTATTTCTTTTTCTTAGCCCTAGACTCCATCTGGAGTCGCAGCAGAACTTCCTGTGCACTAGTCTTCTCTATCTGTCGTGACTGAGGGCCAGGGCCTGATTTTTCATAAATGTTCTCTATATAGATTCTCAAATATTGTCCTTCCTTCTTTTCTTCTGTCAATCTTTTTTTTTTCACCTTCCCTTTACTGTTTATTGTGTTACAGTTTATCAAGGTCATTGAATCTTGAAATATAGCTGTTCCATCTCAGTTTTCTTTTCTTGACGGTTGTGAAACGGTAAGGGTATTGAATGATCTTCTGCGGATCTGTTCATTTATAATATGGTCCAAGTATGAGATGCTCAAGATGCTTCCATGGCAATTTTATCTTCTAAAGAGCAAAAAAAAACAAAAACAAAAAAACCTGAAATAACTTGCCTCCCTCTAGACCAAATTAACAAGGTACATGGAAAGACAGAGAATTTGTAGTCTACAATTTTGACTTTTACTTGACAGTTATAATACCATACCATAATTAAACTAGAAACAGTAGCTCCTGATAACATACTGAATCTAGAGCTCTCCTTCATAGCGATATTTCATATCAGGTGAAATAAAAAAAAAATATACAACACAGACAGAAGAAGGGACATATTATCAATGCTATAGTAAAAAGTCTGTTGATTCAAAATTTGTTCTAGCTAATGATAGCAGCTGTTTTCATTACCTCTTGCCTTGTCCCCAACAAACAAGAGCCAAAATCTTAGGTATATGAATAGGTTTATATGATGTTGTCTATGTTTCTGATTCTCCCATTGGATTGTTGGAATTCCCTCATTAATGACTTATCTTCATGAGTGATCAGAATCCACACATCTCTAGTTTACTTGGCAATGGAAGTGTTTATGAATTGTCTGACAGTGTGGAGTACAAGTGTTGGTAACCACACTACAACACAAATACTTACTGTCGTCCATGCTGATGGACATGTTGGTCGGGTCTTTGTCAAGATCTTTGTCTTTGGACTGCTTGATGTGTGACTGTGACTTTCGTTCCCGCTCTTCAATGGGAGGGGGAGGAGGATCAAACCACCTCGACAAAACAGAAAAGGACACCACGATGTCTGTGGCCTGCAGGTTGTCCACAACTGTACAAACTTTGGTCAAGGAAAATCACAAAATTTTGAACAATATTTCATTTCAACAACCTCTCAACTCCAAATCTTTTTAAAACTGTTATTAAAAAGCATTGTTTTTTTATTTGTATTTTCACTTGCCCCACACTTACGTACAAAGTACTGACAACAGTTGCACTCATCAGATCTGAAACACTAATGAATCAGGGGATATCACTGAGATGATTTACAATATGAAACATTATTCAATCATAATGGCTTAGTGCAACTCATTATACTATCTTACAATATGAACTATATGTTTCACATACATCACATGAAACATATCTGGCAAAATAAAGCACCACAGAGTAGATTTTCAAAGATTAAACTGCCACTTGCTAAGTAAGTGATCATCTTTTGTTGTTGTTGTTTTTTCTCCAGCTTTCCAAAGCAAAAGGATACATAGGTAGAATGGGGATGAGCTGTCTGTTGGAGCCTGATAAAAGATGAATACAAAAGCCAAATGTCAATTTAAAAATTTCATCAATCTTTGCCAACCTAACAAAATCTCTGTACCACCAAGACTAGAAATGGCAAAAGAGCACTTCACATGGACAACCAAAAATATGAGATGATTTATGCAGATAAAGATCTGGGCAGAGAAAGATAGATTTACCCATATGAAAGCAGATAAAGATAAAGAAAAATTTATGCAATCAACAAAAAAACTAGACACACAAAGGAAGATTTAGGCAGATGAGGGAAGGTGTCTGAACATAAAGAAATCTTAGAAGAAAAAGGTTTTGGTACCAATGACAGGCACAACTTACAACAGGAGGATTATCTTGACAAAAGAACATTTTTGCATGGGATAACTTGTACTTTTGAAAGGGAAAAGACAACTAGACTAAAAAAGAGTTTGACAAAGAAATAAACTCAGATGGAGGAATTGTCCACATAACAGAACAGATGATATAAACATGTCTTAATATCTATAATAACGTCAGGGTAATTTACGTCATTACTGTAATTTACATTTTTAATATTTCCATCCATAACATTTATGAAACATAATGTTAGAGTACTACTGTTCTAAGATATCTAAAATAACATCTAGCTGAAGAAAAATATGACATTTATTCTACTAATCATTTGAAAAGTTAAAGTGCAGGATGTCATACTTTGTAAGTAAAACCCAGCATTGTCTTTTCCAAATCTCTTTTTAATGTAGAGTAAAAAAAAAACAACAAACATATCAATATACATCTGGAAGGATTACAAAGTTCTGTTGCTGCACCAAAGAAAAATTCAAAGTCTTGTCAGTGGGATGATGGGAAAGAGGGCCCAGAAATACTTTCTAGCTTTTCAACAAGTTTCATACGCCTCCTGCTTTTTTTACCCTAAACAACTAAAAATGCACTAAGATAGACACTAATGTTCCAATAACGTATGTTTCTAACACAGATGAAATTAACAGCAACAAATAAACACAACAACAGCCAAACACAATAAAATAATTGAAATCATTTTTTTTCGAACATCTCCATGATGACAGCTGCAGTATATCTATTTGTCTACTGAATAAAACCTATAAATAAAAATGAAATTCTAAATTTTAGATGTATGATAAGGATGATGACAAATCAAGCAGAAAAAACAAAGGAAAAACTGGAGAAAAATGTCTTATAATCCGCGTTAATGGTTGTATTCTCTTAACATTTACATTCACTGCTTTTAAATTCAATAGTAAACAAAATCTAAATCTTACCAGCAAACCGAAGAAGGAAAGGGTAAATCAGTTGTCAAAAAATAAAGAGAATGAACTAATATTATCACAATCTAGTGAACATCTCAGACACTTCCCTCAGTGCAGACACTTGGTGAAAACAACAGAAAATCTGTGCAGTGTGTATGAAGAATGACTCGACGATTTCAGGGATGATTTTCATTGACATAGTAAACACATCATAAATTTTCAGATCCAACAGTTTGGATTGTGGTGAACTCCATAACTTGAAATTTCATTGTTGCAATAAAGTTTGGCATTAAAAAAGGGTCAGAGTAAAATCATCTGATCCTGTGAACAAAAACACAACTAAGAATTTCTGGTGATTAAAAAAAAAAAAGAAAGAAAGAAAGAAATGAAGAAGCAACTATATAGATATATAACAAAATTCATGTTGAAAAAAACTTGATTTTCGAAAGCTGCCGCCTATTGCCAAGAATGGCAGATAGCTTGTGAACACCAACATTCAAGCAACTATTGTATTAAGTTCACACAAAACCATCCAATAATTTGAATTGTGAACAAAAACAAATGACAGTGTATGCTGAAATTCTGTAATGCTCAATGAGAAGTCAAGATGGTATAACTTACATAACCTCCCCCTATGGTCTCCATGGAAAGCGATTCGGAAATAGTCTTCATACAAATACATATGTGTGTCAGTATCTCTTATTCCAAATTACTTTATACGAGGCTTTAAGACAACATACAAATCACATCTTTGTGCGTATTTTTCTTATTTAAAAAAGTATGTTGCACATCATATAATCATCTTGCAAACACTGTGGTTTTCTTATCTGTTTCAGTTATTTAATTATCATGTAGGAGTTCTAGTCTCAGTCAGATTCTCAGACATTGCAATGGTCAAATACCACAAAGACTGGTGTAAACATAAAACATTTCATCAAGACATCAGCTACACAATCTCTGACTGCATGGTTTGAGAAAGCAAAGCCACTAAGACAATCTCTATCTCTTTCACTGTCATATTTCACCCATACATAGTTCATTAGCAGATGAATGCATTTTATATATGATTGGCAGTATCATGAAATCAGACAGCCATCAAATTTATTTCAAAGGCAACTAAATCTCAACATTCTTAAAAGATCACTTTTCACGTAAGTGTGGGGCTGGATGGAGATCCCAATTTGCAGTTGATAAACTGACTTTATTGTTCTCCTGTCTGGCATATAGATAACTGTTTCATGTCGCTAGCATATATAAACAAAGCAAAAAATGTTTTGTCAAAATTTGCTTCAACAGTCAAAATGTTCTACCCCTGTGGTACAAGCGCTATTTTCTGTATTAATTTACACTATTCCATGAATTGAGGATATATTTAGTTTACTGCTAGCTGTAGTGATTTGGCAATGACTTAAATATAAACAGAAAAAGTTTGCAATCTGGTTTCTTTCATACCTGTCCAGGTCTGAGAACAATGTGATTGTATTACCAATACAAAAGTTATTTAATCACATGTCTTTTTTTTTTTCATGAGAAATAGAGTGACTACCGAATATAGAAAAGCAATAACACGTAAATTCCATTTTCCTTATTACGTTTCTAAGTAAGATTATGGAACAAAACAGATGCTGATGATAATTATATTATAGCTAAGATCTGAGTGATTTTCTCCTTAGGGCACTATACAGCTGCACTGCTTGTGCCATTCCATAACCTGATATTTAAATAAGGCATAGATACAACCAATCTAGTGAAATACTGAGATCAAGCCAATCATTCTTCATCCCCATTCTTCTATCTCTCCACACAGCCCTGAGAAAGAATAAAATGTCATGTGATTGGCTGAAACAAGAAGGATATCGCAGTGGGTTCATTGAAAAGCTGGAGTGTACTGACTATGAAATCCCAAGAGTTAATTCTGAATGAAAATTCTCAACACAAAAGGGTCTAGGCCAAATAATTTTTGTCATCAAGAAAAATACACTTACACCTTTTCCCCCCTCACCAGTAATTCTATAAACAACAACAGCAAAAAAAAAAAAAAAGGCATCTGACTCTTTTCACAAAGTCATGTGACAAATGAGCTTTAAGATTTTGAAAAGTCTGGCAGATCTTACCGGACTGGACTGCGGTGGTTTCTTCTCGGCTTTGCCCTGGCCTGCTGGTGCTGACTGTGTCACATTCTGGGGTGGAGAGTAGAAAACACTGCCATTACTAACATAATAGATACATCAGTCATAGCACATTTGTCATTATAACATTGGCTTTAGGCCAAGGTTTCAACTTTCCTTCTCTTCAGATCATGACAAGAACAATGACTGAAATAACCCAGATAATGATTTTTTTAACAACGATCAATCATTTTCAAAGCATATTTTCATGCACGCTACATAAAATTCAGGCTCGAGTACCATCATATGACTGCTGAACTACATGCTATAGAATTCTCCAAAACTAAAATACAGCTCTTTGATATTGTTGGAATTATTATTATTTTATCTTTGTATTGAGTGATTTAAGACTAAGAAATTCTAAGAAGAGGTCCTGTTCTTTACCACATTTTTCACAGGGCATTTTGTGTATGGGTCATTAAAACAAACTCAAACATATTTCTGCATTTCCTATCAGGAAATTCACGAATCATATGATCACTCACAACTTTTAGGTCAGGATGCACTTATTATATTTTATAAAACATCTACTATCTTTGAAGTAACAGAAGTATTTATCCACAACAAACTATACATGCTTAACAAGCACCCAATTATGTATATGATCTTGAAAATATTTTCCTAAAATAATGAAGTCACACAGTTTTTGTAATCTTACTTTCCATTCATTTTGCTTGCCACTTCAGGATCAATAGAGAGATAACAAATGTATTTGACTGCTATATCAAGTTTCAGCTGCTATTTTGATAGTTATGATAATTTCTTACAATGCTTTCCATATCAAAATATACATTCAGAGAAATTTGTAGGTATTTTGGGAACATTTGGGAATATCAGAAACTATTACCACCTTAGATATTATAATTTCACAACATACAAGCTATGTGGTAGTTTTGTTTGCATTCATTGACCCAAATTACATGTGTGATGCAGTGAGCTGAAGCTGAATTTCAGCAAAAATTTCCCAATTTACACTGTTCTTTTGATTGTGTGAAATTCAGCTTTTAAAACCAATAAAAGAGCATTGTCATTCTAAACAGTTATCTGTAAAACAGTTATACAAATTTTACATGTGCAGTATGAAGAAAGGTAGTTATTTTCATCATAAATTAATGGGTTCTTACATGTTTTTCAAGATTACAAATGGCTATGATATGTCTATCCTGAATATATATGTCTCACAGACAGTCAAAATGAGACGTATGTCAATTTTTCACCAAATGGGGTTTTTGGTATCACGTGAAAACTTATTTTATACCCTTTCAGGTAGCAAAAAAAGTTTTGAGCTAGCTTCATTCTAGCCAGAGATATTGCAGTTCAAAAAGACAAGGAGGGCCCCCAAGCAATGACCGAAATTCTGAGAAAATCGAGTTTAAATGAACTTTCGAACACATAAATCTACATATCTACTTCACAAAAACGCGATTTTAATGAAGAAGTATTTATAAATTGAGGGTAAAACTGATATTGTCTTGTTCAGAAATGAATATACTTTCTATTTCTGGAATTAAACAAAAATCGATGTCTGACCCCCCTCATCACATTCAAAGCCTGATTTCTCGGTTCTAGCCCAGCGACTTATGTCTCATTTCGACTGGCCACGAGACATGTTATAATAGACATTCTAATGATTTGTCATATCAATGTGTGATGAATTTCAAAGCAATGTAAAACAGGTTTGACTACCATAGCTCGGGGTACACTTCAATTCAAAGATGCTGCAATGTCTCAGACGACACCAAAGCTTAAAAAAGATCATCCCTTACGATATCATTAATGAAGAACAATTTTTATTAAATTAGAAATGCTATTAAATAAAACATGGATGTCAACTGTGGATTTTTATTCCCTGCTGAGTTATGTATTATCTCTCATTTATCTTGGGACAGTTTAACTGATTCTTCAAGACAGGAAATCAGGATAAAATTTTACTGGATTTGTGATTTCTCTATCAGATTCAATTTCTCATGTGCAGAATCTGCCCATCAATATCAAATTGGAAATATATGCAGTGATACTTCAATTATGATAGTTCCATTTTGTCAGTCATCGTTATGTCAGGTGCTTCCTGAAGAAAACTGAATTGAAAACTTCAGAAAATGGCTGAAAACTACACTCTTTTAACTTTATATTGCAAAATCAATTTCATTCCTTGCATTACAATATTTTAAGTTCTATAGTGGCATGTGCCTCTAAAGTCTATGCAATAAATGATTTCTTCTCCAACTTTTGCAAGATTAACCATTTGTACAGCAGAATAGGTGCAATAAGACTGAAATGAAATAGTGCATGGCCTTTCAGTACTTTGATATAAATAATGCCAATTGTACCCCCCAAAAATTGAGTGACTAAACCGGACTTTGTTCAAAGCAGACTGAAACTGACATACATTAAAAAATGTCCAGAGCTCACTTGAGCTGTTATCTGTACCAGTAAATACTGGGCAATGAAGCTGGTGAAGCCTAAAATAAGCATGATTTGAAGCATCAAATGCCTAAGGATTAGCTGATGGCCATAATGGAATTTAGGCTTTTTAGTTCTAGCAAAAAAAACAACAACAACAACAAAAAACAAATGAACAAAGGTGAGCTTCTACTTAACCCATATTAAATGTTACAATGTACATTAATCTGTATTCAATTTTGAATGACAGAGCTTATTGAAAATAATGAAAAGGACAAATTATTTGCAACATTTGTAAAGGAAATGTGTCAGTGTTAATAAAAGCTGGTAAAAAAATTAAAATGCAATCTCTGAGGTACATGTGTAAGTACAAGGTTGAGCCAAGAGGTCCTGGATCCTCGTCTTTGTCAGTAGTCAAGAAGGATAAGTGTTCTTCAGAATTATTTAGTAAAATGACAATAGCTTCCTCTAGAATCCATTAACATTATAATATCATTGCTACAATCAAACTATAGGAAACATGCAAAATGAAAAAGATCACTGACTGACTGACTGATCAGAAAATTATGATATTTGTCCTCAGGGCATTGCTTACCCTTATAAAAGATGACCCATGAAATTATCTGATACCCACTTCACTTCACTTCACTTATCCCTTAGTTTAGATGACCATTGGGGCACCAAGGATGATCGGGCAACCACTTTTCTCCATCCTTCTCTATTTTCAGCCTTTCGAATGGCTTCACCCAACTTTAAACCTGTCCATTCCATTATGTTATAGAAATGAGATGCTGATACCCACACAAACATGTAAATAATACAACATGAACATCTTCTTTTTACCAACGGCCAAGAGAACTGCCCTGAGGTGATTGACAGGGAATAAAGAAAAAAAACAGAATCTGTCATCAGGACAAAAGAACGTCTAGTCTTAAAGATCAACTTTTGGAATCTTCCTTGCCTTATCTAAATTTTTTTGCCAAATAACCTAAAGATAATTTGGTCAGTTTCAGTATTTCTTTGTGTCTTAGGAATGAAAGCTGTTGTGGTGAAGGGGGGAGGGGGAAGGGAAGAGGGGCAGGGAGGGAGAGAGGAGTAAGACTGCTCAAGTTAGAGGCAGTACTCCAGATTGGATACAGAAGAAAGATCAGCTAAGAACTCGGAAACTGAATGGCAGAGGGCATTGTGGGAAATAGTGAGTGTGGGCCAGTAGAGAGATGAGAAAATGAGGAAAGGTCAGGCCTATCTTTTGACAATCTAGACTGTAAAATCAGAGGCAATGACCAATCTCAAGAACAGTGAGAAGATTGTTAGCCACACCTGATGTTTTGTAAGTGCATGTTAGAGAGGCGGCTATGCTATGTTATATTAGCATGAACAAAATAATAAATCCCTCCAGGAAATGGAGGAGGTAAGACATCTACAAGAAGCAATAAGCATTCAGGGCATTGCAGGCTTCATGAAAGGCCACTAATGTATAGGCACTAAGTGCCTGTCTATCACTACACTCTGGACTGGTATCATATTGCCCATGGATTACTACACCCTAATTTAACCCTAACCGTAATGTGAAAACCTAACCCTGACCATAAATTTAATCATAATCCTAACCCTAACAGGATATTTTTAAAATACAGTAATATTATGGTGCCTTTGGATCTGCCAGCAATAGACAAGCACTACGGTGCCCATGAATTCACTTCTTTCATGAAAACTGGGTCACATTGGAGTTCAATTTCTACAGACTGGACATACAGGGATGGTCAAACTAACTTACATATACAGCTTTGCCCTAGACCTAGAGAGTGTTGAGAAACCAGTCCATGTGAATGCAGGCTCAAAATATTTGAGACGCAACACAATGAAACCAGGCTCTCGTCAAATTTTGAGCATATGGAGTTATTGGTATCATTGTGAAGATTATTCATTTCCCTTTCTGTGTGTGAAAAAATTTTTGTTCCACCTTAAGTACAAGTTGGGATACTGGCAACCAAAGATGATGGGGGTGACCTGTTGCTGCAGCTGAATTTAGTGAGAAAATGGCCGATCTCTTTTGTTAATCCTTCTTTATCCGTATTGGGACATGCCACTAAATTACAATTTTTGGGCTTTTACTCAATCTATTTCAGCAAACATAACTCTGAAATACATTTTTACATTGATATAAAAGAGTTCTGTGAAGAAAAATAAATAATGTTAAAAATTCATTCACCGTTGAAAAACATGTGATTTCTCCGGTCGTCTCAGTTTGACGAGTGCCTGGTTTCATCGTGTCGCGTCTCATTTGCTCTTAACTCTTCAAATGTCAGAGCAATGGTTTGGAATTTTGGAGAGTTTATTTCAAAGTCCTAGATTTGATAATTTGACAACTACAGATTTCACCAAGCTGCAGCACCAAACTCTAGGAATGGCTTGGTTGATTGGCTCTGACAAACTGCTGGAAGTGGATTATTTTGACACAACCTGAGAATGTCAGAATTCTCTAGCAGTGCAAAATTTCATCTCCACTCATACTATACGATTCTGCTACCTATACTTTCACATAACAACTAGTCTAGTTGTACTAGCACAGGTTTTACATCACTTCATCATTGTGAAACCAGTTTTTGTTTCACATTTAAAACAAAAAAAAACAAAACCAT
>JBCEWB010400881.1:0-20613 GCA_039654565.1 Peronia peronii
ATCTATCTATCTATCTATCTATCTATCTATCTATCTATCTATCTATCTATCTATCTATCTATCTATCTATCCGTCCACCCGTCCGTCCGTCCGTCTGTCTGTCTGTCTGTCTATCTGTTTATCTGTCTGTCTATTTTCAATCTCTCGATTTGTCTGTCTATTCGCCTGGCTGTCTCTCTGTATGTATGCCTTGTTTGTGTCTTTATGTTGGTGTGTCTGTCTGTCTGTCTTTTTGGCTGTGGGCATCCTTTTCGGCCTATCTTTATTTTGGGGGAACATTTTTTGCCAGTGTTTTTTAATGCGGTGAGAATTGTACTCCTAACTCACCGACACAGTGATAAAATCAATAATCTTCTGCCAATTTTTAAAAATTTTTCCTGAGGACTCGAGATTTCTGTCAGCTCCAGGTTTTCACAGTATTGTTAAATGGCCAGGGAGGCCGGATTTGTTCCAGTGATTTCGAAATGCAGATAAAAAAAAAAAAAAAAAGATGTCTAGAGGTTCAGGAATGAAATCCAAGTAGTAAAACGATTAACACCAGAAAATAACAAAACCCTTGTAGGGATTATTGTCAAACTGTGTTAATTATCTCGTTAAGAAACAGAACAGAAGGAAACATTATGTGATGTAGAAGGGTATCATGGTGCGCACAGGGGAAGACAATGGTTCTTGCTAGCTTGTGCGAAGAGGCGATAGATCTGAGCGCCACAGATGAGAAAGATTCACTGAACTCAGAATGTCAAAGCAATAAAACAGCAGCAGCAGCAGCAGCAGCAACAGCAACAACAACAACAACAACAACAACAACAACAACGACAACAACAACAACAACAACAGCAACAACAACACAACAACAATAACAATAACAACAACAACAGCAGCAGCAACAACAACAACAACAACAACAACAACACCAACAACAACAAAAAGAAGTGCAACAACGTTGAATAATCCTTTGGGCACCACGTATGTATGTACGACAGCAATGACAATATGAACATTGATTGATTCTTTGTTTACTACGCCATAGACGTGGATGTATTTTACCGCAACAGATTTATCTCTTTAACGTGAAGAACACGATTGCTTGCCTACTTTTAGATTGCGCCGTCTTCAGAGACACTTGAGAAGCCACTTCTCCTGAAGGACCTTTTTAGCAAAACAAAGCCACAGGCAATCTTGAGCTTTTAACGCCAGGTTGACCTTTGCACCAAAATTGAGGGTTACCATCATAAACGTATGTGACATTGAAAACATGTGGCGGACCACACGGCAAACTGCATGTCTACTATATTCATCTTTTGATAGATTTTTGTTACAATCTGATTATCCAAAACATACACACTCTTTGATATGTTTTTTATAACTCATAAACGTATTCAATCGTGCCAGGCGCAAATAGCCGCAATTGTGCAGATGCGCGGTAAAATCACAAACACAAACAAATAAACATCAATCTAACAGTTCACAAACTCTATGAAGTTTTCATTTTGATATGCAATCTCAAAATACATGTATATAGAAAGAAGCCCACGGCCATTCATGAAAAATTCAAGTTGCTGACTAGAGGTTGCCTTCCGCAAACTGTGAGAATCTTTACCCCAGAAAGTTGGGTTACCCGGGGTGCTCGTAAACGTCGA
Organism: Peronia peronii; assembly: GCA_039654565.1. Classification (NCBI taxonomy): domain Eukaryota; kingdom Metazoa; phylum Mollusca; class Gastropoda; order Systellommatophora; family Onchidiidae; genus Peronia; species Peronia peronii. Next base: position 1,641 of record JBCEWB010400881.1, read on the forward strand.
GTCGTCGCGGGCTGTCTTGTGAGCGCTGTTTTGAGGGCGGATTCTTCCAAGTGTCTAGAAGGCGGGTGGGATCGGCGAGATACCACAAAGCAGCATGACTCAGAGGTGAGCCTTTGTCTTCCGCAATACTGAGGCTTATTGTGAGGTCATGGTGAAACAAGAGATAAAAGAGTTAAAGTTAACGTACTGTCAATTGTTGAAGCCAGGCTGCTGTGAGGTCATAGTTAACCCAGTCGTGGATGATTCCTCGAACGCTCGGAATGACATACTGAGATAGTCAAAGAGGAATCTTGCCGTTTTTTTCTTCAAGCTATATCTTTTTGACTCCAAATTTTCTTTCCTCTGTGGTTACTGACTTCAGATTTCCTTTAATCTGTGTTCATTGACTCCAGACATGATCCCAGTCTTTGATTACTGACTCCAGGTTTGCCCTCAAACTTTCAATACTGACTCAGCCATGGCCTTAGTTTTGGTAACTGATTTCAGACTGAACCCCAATCTTTCTTCCTAACTCCAGATTTGCCCTCCAGTCTTTGATTACTGACTTTAGACTTGATTCCAGTTTTGCTTACTGACTCCAGACATGATCACAGTCTTGATCAGTGACCCCAGATTAACTCCAATCTTTGGTTTGTGATTTTAGACTTGACCCCAGTCTTCGGTTACTAACTCCAGGCTTGTCCTGGCTAACGACTTCAGGCTTGATTCTAGTCTTTGATTACTGATTGTCGACTTGTCATATAGCATTTAGTGCTAAACTTGTTGTCTGATCAACTGCCGTGGAATAGTCCTCAGATTTATGTTGGCATAATGAAGCGACTTTAGCTCATCTATCTGTTTGACTCTCTGGGCTCATCATTCTTTCGTTCTGTCACTGAAAGTGTTTTGCCTTTTTTTTTCATACATATATATGTAATTTTCTTCTTATTATTATCATTTTGATAGAACCCATATTGATCAGTAAAAGATCAATTTATTTATTTTTGTATATATTAGGCTGAAAGAAGAAAGAACCCATTGCATAGAGGAATGACAAACAGCAAAACAACATAAAACAAAATTGATCCAAAGATGGCCTCAAGTTCGCCTGATATTACATTATTCCTGATCCTTTTGACACGAGAGACAAAATATCATTAACCATGTACAAAACTACTTAGCACAGCTCATGAAATCTGTTGTTCTGTCAGTTAAGCAGGGACGCTGCTTTCCTTCACCTTTCGATCCCCGTTACGTGACAGTGTCGTTGATTTCTCTCCATAGCTGAATAATAAACCTTCCTATGGGCGGGAGAAGGAAGACGGAGGAGAGGAGGGAATTGGTCAGTATAGACACAGAAATAGCACACACAATGTCCTGCCGTGAGCGCGCATTCTGTCAAGTGGTGATTATCTCGAGAGGACAGGATCTGATCTATACATTTGTCGGGGTTCTTCACTAGATGATCCACATTCAGATCCGACTGGTCAAACGCTGACTAGATCAATATGATTAGAGAAGATAAGTAGATTGAATCAGACAAGATAAGATTGGATTTCTTTTTCGTGACCGCTGAAAAAAAAATTGTTGTATAGTCACACTATTCGGCCAATCTTAAGGCTGACTAAGTCTCTGCATGCCGAAATCTCGGTCAATTCATGTCGAGAGAATCTGGGAAACTTTAACCCTAAAAATGCCAATTTAAACTGCTCCATCGCGATATTCCATTATATTTTTAAAAATGTTTTAGAAGTAACAATGTAGGCGTAAAAGACGGTACAAGACGAATGCTTGCCGGAATCATCTATAGTATCACGTCGGTGGATCTGTGAAACTACTATCCTAAAAGTGTCAGTTAAAACTAGCCGAGCATCGATCTTTTCTTGGTGATATTTGTTAATGTTCAAGAACTGACAATTTCTGCCTAATGTGACAATATACACCGAATATCTTGTCACTGATTAAGTTCGTCTATCATTTAAAGACTCATTCAAATACAGTGTTTTATGAACGAATTTCTGAGTTGGGTACGGTTTGGATACACTTTTCAGCTCCCCATCTCCAGAGTTTTTAAGCAGATCTGTCCCTCGACGTCTCCACGGTTCATTCTCATACAGTTCTGCAGTGTTTAGACATGATAAAAGCTAATACAGGGCTGTGGTCAGTATGTGGTTTGAGATCTACTGTAGCGGGCATGTGAGCGCCACAAAGGCGGATTGTGAGCGGTCTGTGTATGTGTGTGTGTGTGTGTGTGTGTTTGTGGGAGGATAGGTCTGACAAAAGACAACAGTTGGTGGTAATGTAGTGCCTAGGCCGAAAATTGACGTCTTACCTTCCTCAAACACAGAGTTTGATAGTGCGGGGGATGAGGATTGCAGATGGTGATTGTAGATGATGATTGTAATGAGCGATCCTATCAATCCCTGACAAAGACCAAAGGAGACGCGAGAGAACTGAGAGAGACAGCTGAGCTCTGGCGACAGGGATAACTGAATATCATGAATACGAAACTGACGCGCAGCGCTCAGCTGTGGACAGTGATGTGCATACATGGACATGTATGCAGTGAAGATTATCTGCCACGGCCCAGTCAAAATGGCCAAATAGACTGGCCATTTACGCCGCTCATAGGACAACAAAATGATCTTAAGTGTCATCTTTTCCTTCCGTTCATAGTTAATTCATGTCCATGGTTAATTCTGGTATTCTCTGTCCATGCGGTGAAGTCATTCATATTACAAAGCAGTGGTGTGTTTTATATCCATGTAGCAAACATCACAGATCATTCCTCACAGTCTTTATACGGTGGTAAAATGAGGTAGGTCGAGACTGGAAATTTACACAGTCCGCGAGAAAACTGTGATAATCATGTGTCAAAATGTCACCCCCCTCCTCCTCCCCCTCCCTATATACTTTTGGGTTGAGGGTCAAACTTGGTGTTCACTCTCCATCTGTGGATATCGTTCTTAGTAGAAAAAAAAAATTAAATATCTGGGCTGTCTAGACAAGAATATTACAATTTTGTGAACAATCATTTCAAATGCATCGTTAGAATGAGGAGACCGTAAAGGGATAAACATCAGAATATCATCTTGAATTAGATGTGAGAATTTAGGAAGGATTTTAGACGGGCAAGTCAGTAACCTTCATCCAGTGATTAGAAATTTTGGAATGTGAAAAATGTGTGGGTTTTTTTGGTCGTTATTTTTGTTTTTTAAGTTTCAGTATTAGTGTATTTTTGCTTTCAACAGCAGAAAAGAATAGCTGAATCTGGCCCTATTGCGGCACTGGACTCTCTGGTTCTCTTTATTCTCACATATAGTGATGGATGTTTCTTTTGTGTAGAGAAGCATCAGGGGTCGGTCAAGACAAAAACTCGCACGTACTTTCAACTGGAATTCTTTCTCACACAGTGTGCAGGGTATTGTGACACTGTACTCGCATGATATGGCATTTCGGCATAAACTATAGTTTCTTAAACTTTAATATGGCGTGTTTGGAGAGAAATCATGACACTCCATACTATTGCTTTATGTGGCACTTCATAATTTTGTGAGTCTGCTTTTGACAGAGGTGAAATAATTCGGTTTCTGTGTTTACATTGCAGAGTGCACATTACAGTAGGTAGTTAATGCTACATGACTGTGTCAGCATGTTATTGTGACGGCAGTGACAAAACGGAGCAAGGGGGAAAATGGAATAGCTTTCCATTTCTTTTACTTAAAAAGACCCAACGTTTTAAGCCGTTGACTACAATTCTATTTGAGCAACTATGTGACCAAGCCTTTTACGAACATGTCCATGTGATGTAGCATTCAGGCATAGAAGTCTAGCATTGTAATGTCCTTTAATCGTGCACCTGCCAGCGGAGTTGGGTGAACCTCTGACATTCTCCTTAGTTAATATCATTTGATTTGCAAGCTCTTGTATGCGCGGTCTTTCTCGCTATATGACATAATATGCAGCCTCTTCCTAAACGTAGCTAACTCAATCTGCGTTACAGATACGCCGCAATTATACACTGCAATCCTCATTTTGAAGATATATCATTACGATATACCAATATACGCCTACATTATGCACAGCCTGGGGAATAGAGATGTTATCTGCCCGGGTAAGGCTGCCGTTGTTACAGTAGCCCATGCAAGATTGTGCAATGTGGTCATCAGGGAGATCTCCCATGGAGGAGATGATGAGACTTGAGCTATCTAAAGCCGGGAGATCCTTTGTCCGAGTGTGTTGAATCATCGAACGATTTAGACATTCGGAGAGCTGTCGTTAGATGGGAGACGTTGAAGCTGTCAAAATAATCGCTGTTCTCTGCTTTCTGCTTTGAATGCCCAGATAATTTCCGCCATTACAGATAAACAGGGAAGGAGTTTGTCATGCGAAACCGATGTAAGTCGCTTCAGGCTAGTTTGTGGATCTTTTGACACGGGGATAGTTTAGTAGTCACCATACAGTGCAATAGAAAGATGTAGATGAAGACACTAAAATTACCTTGCATTTGAGGAAAGGAAGTAGCCCCAATAATGTCAAAATGAGCTGATTTTGCATGTTGCGTGGCTGTCGTGTTCCAGATTACACTCTGTGTCCATGTGTCACACATACATTTAGTGGAGAAATGTTGGTTTCTGTTGCCTCAGTGATGCTTACCGTCGCATCTCCTCAGTGCCAACAAAATTATATTTCCAACCATCCCTTCGTCTTACTCGTCTGTCACCACCTGTCAGTGTAGTTGATCCGGTTTGTCTCTTGAATGTCGCCAGTGTGGACATAGAGCAAGACCAAAGTGCCCATTGTGTGGCCACTTAAGACGCCAGGACATAAAAAGATATCTGCCATCAGTAATTATTATAATCTTTCTGTGGTTGTATCCGGCCAGATAGAGCGAGAATCATTTATATTGGCTGGGTGAGAGGAATTGTTTTTATGTATTTGTTTAGTTGTTTGCTCGTTTGTTTTGTTTCACTATTGTTTTCTTGTTCATTTAATTGTTTGTTTGTTTGCTTATTAAGTCTGTCCCGTATATCTTTACGTATATCGGAGTTTTCCAGACTTTCCATGTTGCATACTTCCCCAGACTTTCTCTGTGGCAGAGTTCTCCAAACTTTCTCTGTTGTAAAGTTCCCAAGATTTTCCCTGTTGCAAAGTTCCCCAGACTTTCCGTGTTGCAAAGTTCGCCAGACTTTCCGTGTTGCAAATGCCCAGAATGTCTGTGGTGCAATGTTCCCCAGACTTTCCGCGTTTGCAAAGGTCCCCAGACGTTCCCTGTTGCAGAGTTCCCCAGACTTTCCCTGTTGCAAATGCCCAGAATGTATGTGGTGCAAAGTTCCCCAGACTTTACCTGTTGCAAAGTTCCCCAGACTTTCCGTATTGCAAATGCCCAGAATTTCTGTGTTGCAAAGTTCCCCAGACTTTCCCTGTTGCAAAGTTTCCCAGACTTGTGTAGCAAAGTTCTTCACACTTTCGGTGCTGCAACGTTCACCAGACTTTCCGTGTTGCCCTTAATGTGTGTCACGATGGTGGATTTACCCTGCTTCAGGGCCTCAAATCCCGGAGAAATTGTATTGGATGTTGGATGTAGCGAGAGACCTGCATACCAGTTGAGGCATCAGGTTGTCCAGAACTGTATATTTGCCACTGCTTGGTCTCACATATCATGTTAGGATTTAGAGGGTTCCACTATCTTGCAGTGTCTTTCATTTTCTAAACCCTGCACTTTGGTCATTAACCCTTGAAGTGGCAGGGGGATTGATCTGCTCAACAATTCGCTTATTACACTTTGTATTTGAATTACTTTTTCCAAAGGACATAATAATACAGTAATATAGTACTAATCTTATGCTGGCATTAGATCTATACTGTTGTATCATGCACACCTATAAATCCTATAATATAAACACACTATAACATTATAATTATATCGTTATAGCACACCGACTGAATTTGTTTTGCCATTTTTTTGGGCTGCATTTTGGTTTGCTGCTCTTTGACTTTACAGATGGACAAACGTTTGATTGTCATGTTTGGTGTCGGCTGTGAGAAAATGAAAGGGATTTGGTTATGTCTTGTTTTTTTTTGTTTTTGTTTTTGTTTTTGTTTGTTTGGATTTCATTTTTTTTTTTTTTGGATGATCTGTATCGGCGAAAAAAGTAGTCGGCACTCCTTCCCTTTCACTACGAATACCATTGATATTTACTCCGGCGACATATTTTTACTCAGGGGATATATTTTTTTTACTCCGGCGGGTATATTTACTCAGGGAGCATATTTTTTACCCCAGCGATATATTTTTTCTCAGGGGGTATATTTTTTACTCCGGCGATATATTTTTTTAACTCTGGGATTACCTTTTTTACTCAGGGGATTTTTTTTTTTTACTGTGGTGATATATTTCAGTGTTAGGATCAGTAACTCTCTTTCAGACCAAGGCCTAACTATTCTGGGAATAGGTATTTTTTTCAGGAGGACATTGAATACTTGAAATATCCAGACATGCGATTTTGAAAAGCTTATTGTCTTAACTTGCTTCCCTTGGGGGTCCATACACTTGTGCTGTTGTTTAGCCAGTAGAAAAAGGTTCTGTTTTTTCTCTTTCTTGGTAGTGTCTTGTTAATGTTTTCATTTTGTTTTCTCTTTTTGTTTTCTTGTTACTGATTTCATTTTTTTTTCCTTGGTTTATTTTTTCTCGTTACTTTTCAGTACTCTTACTTAGTCTTTATATCTCTCACGCGCCGGACTAGTGCATCATGTGCATGGCCACTGAAGGAAAATTCCATTTCCGTTTTGTGTTATTTTCTTTTGTCTATATTTTCATCACTGTTACTTGGCCCATTGGATTTCTCCGTATTGTATTCATAATGTACATGTTCTGTAAGTTGCATTTTGGATTTTTCATTTTTTTTTTTTTTTTTTGAATTTTCATTTTATAGTTACTTTTCCCATTCTTAATGACCTCTTGCATCTCTCTCGTCCTGCACAGGTGGACATGCCCGTGTTCTTCTACATCGACCCCGAGTTCGCCGAGGACCCCAAGCTGGAGCACGTGGACATTATCACCCTCTCTTACACCTTCTTCGAGGCTCGGGAAGGATTGCAGCTTCCTCTGCCGGGCTACCCACAGCCGCACGACCCGCCCCAAGCTGTAGCTGCGTCCTAGACACCAGACACACAGGTAGAGGAAGAAAGTTACCATTATTCAGTTCTTGTCTTTTACAAAAAACAACAACAACAACAAACAAACAAGAAGAAGAAGAAGACTATTATTAATCATTGTATAGTGTCAAAGTTTGTAGCAAAAAAAGGTGGCTATGGTAACAAAAATAACCTTGATACAACCATTCTGTTTTGTGTCTGGTGACAAAACAATAACAACATTATTAATAATTATGTTTAGTATCAAAGTTTGTAGAAAAAAAAAAGACGGGTTTGGGTATGGTGACCAAAATAACAAAAATACTGTACCATTGCAATGCTTTTATATTTTGTGTGGCCAAAAAAAAACAACAAAAAAAAACAACAGTATAAACAAAAATAAAATAAAATTGTATACAATGTATATCTGTTGCACAATGTCAAAATTTGAACTGCAATGCAGTTATCCTATTCCAAACTTTAGATGTTTCCATATTGCACTGTTAAACAGAGGTAGCACAGTATATTATTCCAACTGGATTCAACCAGTGTTTTGGACCAGAAATGATCACTTTTTGTGTGGAAAAATAAAACAAAACAAAAGACACTTGTATTTTATTCACCACCAACAAGGAGGAAGTTGAAAAGTGGACAGATAGTGTATGGGAGGAAAAAAAGCACTTCAGATAATTTCCTGTGATAGGCACAAGCCCTCACTGACCTGGCGCACTGAATAGATGCTCATGATGTAAAGTGCATGAATAGCAACGAGGCTTTTAAGTATGTGATCTGCAACTCTAGCATTTATACAGGTCTAATGGTTCTTCATTCAAATATAACAAAAATAAGTTGTAAATTCTATGTTCTGCATTGAATGGGCTGGCTGCCTCATTGAAAACAACAGCATACAATGATATTGATTATTGCTCTTAGAACAAAACTATACAAAACAAAACAGGAAAATTGAAAAAAAAAAAAAAAGCAACGGGAAGAGGGAGGGGAGGGTGGGAGGAGCTATACAATTTGACAATAATAATTGTAATTGCTTTCATACAACTGTATAAATTTATAAACAAAACAAAGACTGTTTTCCTCTTTATCCCAGCAGTTTGACCCTAATACTTGTACTAGATGAGCACTCACAAAGTCGTGACTAGAAAGTTGTTGTGGAAGATGATCCACATTTCAAACAAAGGAGTAGTTCATAGTATGTTTTATTGAGAGTCTAATCAGAAGTAAAATCCAAATATGGCACAATCATTAGATGGTTATTGCATTATTAGAATTTATCTTTTTTTGAGGGTCACTAACTTGGTTAATCTTTTTTTTTTCCATAATTTCAGATATACTGATGTGTCATACTTTGAAACATTCAAGAAAGATAAGTCATAATTGTATATTGTGAAAAGTGGATACCAGTGATAGGCAAAATTCTATTTTGATGCATTCATTCACAGTGCCATTTGACTGGTAATGTTTGTTCTATAATTTCAGGTCATTGCCTTGGTATATTTTGGTCGCTGATTTGATGCAGTGTTATTTCTGTCATAACCATAATGACACTTAATCATCGAGACTGTAGAAGTTGATGTGAAAGGTCAGAACTTGTCAGTTCTATTGATTTTTATCTGTTTTCAGTTAGGATGTACAATGGTTGAGTACTGATTTCTTGAGGTGTTGAACTGGTATTTTTGTCAGTGATGTAGATAGTAGAATGAATGAGGGAGAGGATTGAGAGAAGGATGAAATAGAGGAAAATATAAAAGATTGTATGGGGAGAGAGAGAGGTGAAAAAGAAGTACAAGAGTTGCAGAAAGAAAGAATGAGAAATGAAGACAAGAAGAGATATTATACAGCTATGTTATAAGTGATGTATTGCATCTGTTAATGTTTTTAATTCATGTTATAGACAGGTTTGTCATCATAGACATCCTGCTGTGAATGTTAGTAAACCCAGATTTTGACGTGCCTGAAGTTTGCACTAAGATTATATCAAAACTGAATGGAATGAAACTTATCATGAAAATAGTCATGGGATAGAGAGAACAAATTCAGTGAGCGAGAGTCACAGAACTGTTGAATTGATCCTGTCCTACACTGACATTTTATCAGCAATAAAGTCTTGGGTTTAAGGCTTATAATTGACTCAGGATTTCATTGATTCTGGTCTCACTGGCTGGTGGTGGGCTGTTCCCACTTTCTGACCTTTTGTCTGTCAGTGTTTCATTCAGTCTCGTCTTGTGCTGCGTCTTGTGAATATTTGTGTTTGTCACAACTGTCAGCTGTTGATTGTGATGGTGAAATCAACTTGATTTCCAGCCTGTTAGCAATAAGAAAGAAACACAGGATGGATGGATTGCATTTTGGAAAGTCCATCATTTCAAATTGCAGACTTGTAAGAGCTACTAGAATTCTTAAAATTGCAGTCTCTCTGTTCATTTAGTTTTACTTTGGCATTAAATAAAGTGATCTATGGATAACACTAGTTCTTCAGCACTGAATTGCATTGTTTATAGAACAATATATGTGCCATAATGCACATAAGATAAATGTAAAGAAGGACTATTGTATCTTAGGAAACGGATAAACCATATTCTTTAAAATGCACAGTATAGGATCTGAAACATCATCTGCATGAATTTAACTGATGACAGATCGATTGATACTTTGGTATGATGCAGTTTCGTATTTTTATCAGTTTGTATATTATGAATAATAGTCATTACCTGATCCTCATACTGGTGAGATGATATTTACTTTCCCTTTTCTCTCTCTTTGTCCTTTGTGATCACTCTAGATATTCCATGCCATACATCCAAGATACATAGTCACACATTATTAAACAAAAAAACTGAGAGAGCCCACACTTCCTATGATTCACAACCCAAACCTCGTGTAGCTCAAACCCATAACTTTTGTGACTCAGAATCTATACTTCCTGCAACTTTAAACCCTCAGATCTCCTGTGACTACAATTTCAAACCTTCTGCAATTCAGATCCCTCATTCCTGTGGCCCAGAGTCCAAAAAATCTGTGACTCAGAATTCATACTCATATGACCCACATCCCATCTCTGTGACTTAGAATCCATAGCCCATGTGAGTCCCATCCCATACTTCTGTGTACCAGAACTCCAACCTCATGACTCAAAACCCATATTTTCTGTAATTTACAACCCAAACCTCTTGTGACCCAAAACCCATGTTTTCTGTATTTCATAACCCAACCTCCTGTGACTAGAACCCAAACTCTTGTGACTCAAAGCCATATTTTCTGTAATTTTCAACCTAAGCCTTTCAACCTAAGGCAAGGGCTCATACACTCCTGCAATTCACACTCATACTTTCTGAGACTCAAAAGCCACATCTTCTGCACTTCATCCTGTCTCTCACTGACATTTTTCTTTCAGTCACATATAATCAGCTGACATAAACACAAGACTCTAAGATAAGAAATGAAAGCATTTTATTAAAGATAAGAAATCATAATGGCATGAGTGTTACAGTCATAGAAAACAGTTGATTCTGTATGCAAACAATTCAGCAACTCCTGTACAAACATGACAAATATCTTGATGGAGTGCTGTCAAATTTGTTGTGCAGTCTGAACTAACATATATTTGTGATGTTATTTAATTGATATGCAAAATTTTGATAAGTCTCTGACACACTTGGAAAAGCACAGAATCTCTTTGATCTTATGTCAGTGAATTTCAATGGTTAATGGTAATTCTAAATTCATGTTTTTTATTCCTCTTAATATTCCCGGAGGAATTAATTATGACATGTTCATAACAATGTAATGAGTTATTTCAGAAGTTTTATCTTTTCAAGCATTCTTTTCAGAGATGTGTCTCAAGAGAAACTGAGACTGTTATACAGAATCGAAGCCAAATTGGTAAAAGAGGCACAATCTATAATATACCAGTCAGCAATGTCTCACTACTTTCTGTAAACTTTATTACTTATTTCTAAGAGGAGAAGAGTTGTGAAACAAGAAGACTACACAGTTGAGCATTATGTTAACGCATGCCATCACCCACACAATGTAACAGAATGTTTCTCCTCAGTCACTATCCACACTCAGAATGTAATGTACAGTCTCTCCCTTTTGAACCTTTTGTAGCTTCCAACCGCCCAGATATGCACATTCAGTAAGCTTTCGACCTATGCAGCAACAAAAGCAAATTGCAAAGGCAAGCACGAGTTATTGTCCAAAAAGGCTCGCTGTATAGCCTGCAAGGAAACTGTTCGTACACAGAGAGACAATATAGTAGCCTAGTCTCTAATGACAATACTCATAAAATGTACATGTACAACATTCAGAAATTTGACAGGCTTTCATTAAAAGATTTGAAAAAAAAAAAAAATACCAAACACAAAATTCATTGTGTGTCTTCTTACTTGTTCATACAGCATGGAAAATTTTTATTTAATACGAATAAAAAATTGAGTTTCTTACTAGTTTCATAAATTGTAGTAAATGACAAACAGTCTGTATAATGTTTGGAAAAAAACAACAATAAAAAACAAAAAAAAAACATGAAAAACCTATGAAAAGTAATGGTATTCTCTATTGGCAAATATTGTCATGTTCATCCAAAATTAATTCCTATCGTTTAAAAACAAAATAAGTGGATATGTTTTGACACAAAAATCTTTCAGTTCAATTCATTGCTATATACATGTTTATTTACATATTCCATTCATAGTATTATTTTTGTGAAGCTACAAAGATTCCACCTGGATTCTGAAAAGGTTGTACGATATTTATGTATCATGTGTACAATAAATCAAATGTCAAAAAAAAAAAAAAAATTGAGAACCAAAGCTGATTTAACAAAAAGAAATACTAGCAGGTATGCAGCTGGCTATGGTAACTTTTTTCTATGACCAAATCGTGGACAAAAGCAATTTCAATTTAGCACATGGATCAATGAATACATATCAGCTAAGGCAAAATGGAAAGGTTCCAATGAAGAACTTCAGCGTAAGAATTTAAGCATAATAAAGCTTTCCCTTTTTAAGTCCTCTCTCCCATTGTTGAAACATTTTTACAATTTAACAACGAACAGAAAAACTATGGAGAACAAGCAAGGAAATCTTGCTTTTTATGTATAATTTTGATGTTTACATCTATCAGGGACGTCATGGTGTTGTCTCCATAATCTTCTTTCTTTTGAATCTCATTTCATTTCCTTATAGTTAGTGGAGGCTTCCTGGGACACCACTGATGACATTCTGACAACCTTACTCCATCTGTCCTGGACTTCAGCAAATTTCAGGGTGGTCAGAAAGAGACCAGACCATTCTTTGATGCTATGAAGTATAAAGCGATCTTGTAACACCAAAGCTAAGCTTTGACTGGACACAATCAATCCTACAATTCCTTTGGCAGCAGGACAGTCCATACTCAAGTATGAAAAAATATTCAATGAATCAAACAAGGTATAGCGCTTTGAATCCCAGTGCGTGCAAATTCATCTTCTGAATGCTGTGTACAATTTTAACCCTAGAAGTATCACTGAGCCTAGTTTAGTCTAAAACTTGCTCGCCATACTGTGAACTGGGATTCTGTTCCAAACAGCCCACAGTGTTCTAACATGATATCTTGAAACACGAAACAGTCATTTCTTAACCATTTCACTGTTACACCAGCTTTGCTGTTCTGTGCTAAGCATCAGTCACTCAATCAGTCTCCCTCACTCCGTCCACTGCAAATCTCCACCTGCATTCTGTTCCACCCACTATGTGTGATCAATCGGCGCCTGTCCTCTACTTTCCCACAGGCAATTGAAAGTGTAGACTGTTATTCAGTGTTATTAGCTGTTATATGAAGAAAAGATTATACTTCTCATTTGGGCTCTCACTGCTAACTCATCTGCCAATCAAAGGCTTGCAGCAACTGTCAAAAGCTTCTACATATACATATGAAACTCTGGTCTGTGGTTGGAATAGTGAATCAAGGTGAAGAAAGATGGTTGGTGGTGGGCTGACTGTGGATATACTTTTTCCTACCATACTATAGGTAGCAGTAAAGTGATTAAACATATTTTATCCTAATGCTCTGGCAACTCTCACCCACACTTCTAGGGTTAACATTGAGAGTTAAGTGATGTAATGTTCAATGACCTACATATAAAGTGACTGGAATGAATGAAAAATGGCAACCAATTCAATTCATCTTTCCCTTGCACGTAAAATGTTTGTCAAAAATGACCTGTTTTTGTTTTGAGAAACAAATAAACGAGAAGAGAGTAATGAAGATAGATATATCTGGCATTATCTCTCAAGATGCTTTTTTTTTTATTATCAGTGCTGAAGATATATACAAAAAATTATTCCATATCAGCCAGACATGGTCAGAGATCTCCAAAAATTTGTGCCTTCAAGGAGGACATGTTGTAATCCATGTCTATGATTAACGTTCAGAAAAACAGTGTGTAATGAAAATAGCTTCCAGGCAGAATATAGGCACAGATGTTACAAAATGAGCTTGGAGTGTGTGATCAATTTATCATGACATAACAGGACAAAACTGAGGGACGAATACATTGTGTTCTGGATGTATATTTAACAGAACCGTTTTAGCCTCAAATACAAATAAAATGTCCGTAAGGTCAAATAATCCATATAAAAGTCAGATTAAGAGAAATATAAGGAACATACAAATTTGAAAACAATTTTGTTTTTCCTGATGACAAGTTCCTGATCAAGCAATGTTGTCGTTGTTATCCATTTATCTGCAATCTCTTATTATAATTCATCTAATGTAAAATCATTATACTTCCACGGATAATGTAGTGAACAAACTGTATAGATGCCTGACTGAAATAGAAGCAGTGACTTCTCGTTGGTCCCACTGTTCATTATAGAACACTTGATTATGTGATGTCCACAAATAATGCTTGACAAGTTAGCAATTTGAGCACAAATGTACTTCTCAAAGACAAAGTTCTCCCATTTTATTTATGATTAATGACAATCCTGCAGTAGATACTGTTAATATAATTTAATTATACATTATTACTTTTTGTTCTTTGAATAAAAATAGAGAATGTGTGTTGCATTTTCTGCAAATTGCACAGGATTTTACAAAAATAAGTTAGCTGCTCCATAGTCTACTGAAGATTTATTGGGTACAACAAAGTATAAGATGACACCATTATTTGTCTCTCAGTGCTGTAACACAAAAATAACATTTATAGAAAGGAAAATGAAAAGAGGATGACATATACACAAGGTCCCAGATTTGCTCTTGTATGTTCTAATGTTGTAAAATGCATATCAAATTATAAAGTATAAAATCTGCACAAAAACCATACTATAAAAGCATTGGGAACATGTACATGTGAGCAAAGACAACTTGGCAAGTTAGGTGTCATCCTATAAATGCAATCAAGTGGATTTTCTTTTGTTCTCTTTACTTTAAGTGACCAGCTATAATGTTAAAACTGCCATATTTCACATCTCTGTAATCATCTCCATGTTTCTGACTGGTAAAAAATGAATTGCTGATGTGACTTCAAAATGAAATAGTCTGTTTTAAAGTTTTGCACGAGACATCAAAGACAATTTACAAGTACAGAGGCTTCTGAGAGAAAGTTGAAGTATTTTCCATGACCATAAAAAAACCTATGAATGATGAAAGATGAGATCTTATTTGCAACAAGACAGTTACATGAAGTATTGTGCACGTTATTTCCATATCCCATCCATCCCCTTTTTGCCTAGCTTGAGAACTTAAGTCAGCGATGTAAAGTGAAAGACCTTGCTCTGAACAATGAAGAGTTGGGAGTAAGAAATGGAAAGGGAACATTAGAAATACCCAATCTTGAAAACTTTTCTTTTGAGACCCTACATTTTTTCACACACTAAAAAAGAGACGTGGAAAAAAAACTTACTCATGAAAATAAATTATACATTTTTGTTTATCCTGAAACAATAGCAATTCTTCTTGGTAAGTGTCATATTGAAACTGTATGGCAAAAATGCCAGGTATTATCAATGTATATTTTCAGGATTTGTATGTACATGTATATGTCTCAAAATGGTCTTTGTCTGAAACATCATTCCTCCATGTCTTCAAGGATTACTGACATGACAAAAACAATAACAACAGCAGCAACAAAATACAACAATTGCTGGTCTTATATTTTTGGCTAACCTACAGTTTCAACAAGAAGATACTGGAATGGGCATCGTTGAAATGCTGATATTTGAAAGAGGAATTGGTAAAAAAAAAAATACGACAAAAATCAGGCTGTGAGTATCATGGTTTCTTTTCATACATTACATCTGTAAAGACCAGGCTCTTGACTCCAGTAAATCATTAGAGCCTTTCCTGGAAAAAACAAGCAGAGTCCGTTTAGCTGTCTAGTACTCCCACAACATGCTGGGATCAATTTCCTGACCCACAGCTTGGAACAATCCATTATGCTCCCCTTTGATATAACATCCATTTGGTGCTTTGATAGTCAGGATTGACGATCCTTTGGGCTCCAGAAGGAAAGGAACAGGGCTGTCAGAGTCAGACACAACGGACGCATCCTCGGAGAGTCGCCAGTATTTGTTATTGGCTCCTGAAAAAGTTTACCAGACAGAGATGAGTAAATACAGGTGGCCTGTTCTCTTACATTCTAATGTGAAACACAAATTAGCCCAGAGAAGCACCAAATCCTTTCACTGCCAGTCTTCATGCATTTGTTCATTTCATTGTAATTTGAATCACAGCAGAGATCTTTGACTTTAGTGGTCTTCTATGAACATTCAAGTATTGAACAAATCTTTGGTTGATATGAACTTCTATTTACAAACATAACCGGTTAGCTCACTCTAACATACAAGGATGCACAGGTCTTGACTTAAGAATCCTCTATATACATAAGCCTACAAGGATTCCACAGACCTTCACTTATACTCTTTGTCTTTCTCCAAAAACATAGATCCATCTGATTGTGATCATTAACAATAACAGGGCATGCTTCACTAATATCTGTCTTTCCGTCAGATGTTTTGTAACTTCTAAAACAAATTCAATAAACCATTACCATATTGCCTGATATGGCCTCTACTGAGTTGAGTTGAGCTGACAGCCCACTGAATAAGAACTCTGACTCTGACTAAACTGAACTAGACATAATGACTTACCTTTGAGGAAATAGTGACCATCATTGCTGGGTTCCACAAAGATGATCTCATAGTTGGTCCTACTACACTGCACCTCAGCCTTAGCAGGTGATTTCAGGCCCACGAAGCCATGCTCGTTCTTCAAAAGCAGCAGTGGTCGGTTGATGATCTTGATATAGAACTTCTCCTTATTGGTAACGGCATCACTGACCCCAACCAGCTGTCCAGTCTGGCGACTCTGGACATAGTGACCATTGTTGGCCTTGATGGTGATGGTACCATCTCCGAGCCAGTCCACCACAAACTGAGCATTGAGGTTACTGCAATGGACAACACATAAGACAGGACAAGTTAAGGTAAGACAACAAAAATAAGGCAGTTTGAACTGCAGTGGATGACAGACAGTGAAAATATCTATTTCAAAGCCATTATTCTTACTAACTATTGTGAAACACTGATTCTTTCTCAGTTATAGTATTTCTGCAAATGGTCTAGATCTATAGGCTGGTTTCCAATACAGGCGTCCGATGAACATGTTAAATTAACAGGAGATAACAGAAAGAGCATACAAATTCATCATTAAAAACGGCTTTACTTTGGCAATCTTACATAGAATATATACCCAAAGTGTAGCTATGCAATGGTGAATTCTAGAGAGACAGAAAATCAGAATCTATCTGACTCTGCCATAAGGATTTAATTGAAAAGCTTCAAGAAGATCAACATGCATGCATTCTGTTGCCTTCTTACTTTACACTCCTTTACCTTTTCCATCTAATCAAAGTCAAACACATAGCACAAAGTCAAACACATAAAATATACCATGCTCTCTAGACAAAGTTGCTGTCACCCAACAGGACAAAATAATCTCTGGATGATATAGATATACATATATTTCTGACTGTGCCACGATTAATTCAAGACATTGGGCACTTATGCACTATCTTTGAAAGCACAAGGATTAATTTATCAAAGATTTCATATGCAGTGTCTTTAGAATTCAAGAGATCTGACATTTATTCTCTATGCTTTGTCTGTGGCCAGGCGCAGGTGAATTAAAGAGATAAAACACTTTTGATCTATTTCTAGTGGGGCAAGTATTATAACAAGAAAAAAGACACCTCACGTTATCTCATGCCATAATAGGGTTAATTCTAGAACTCGGACACTTACGCTCTGTCTCGGGCCGTGGCCTGGATTCCCCCCATGGGTTCCTGTGTCCAGTATGTGTTATCCACTGTCCGAAAGCTCCACTTGCCGGGCGTCTCCTCTGTGGCCGGAACCACCAGCTCCATCTGGAAGATTTCGCGGTCAGTGTCTTCCTCGTCATCTTGGTTGGCAGTGACATCTATACCTGGAAGATACAGAATTTAACAATTCTTTGAAATATGCATCACTGAACAGATCTTTCAAACGTGTAGAGTCAATAGCTCTTTCAAACATAGCATTTAAGGGATATTTTAAATATATAGAAACTGACATATATAAACATACAGCACTGAACAAAGCTTTCAAACATAAAGAATTGAACAGATCTTTCATATATATACATGTAATTTTGAATGGATCTGTCAAGCATATAGGACTCAACGTATCCTTCCGAACACACAGCACTGAACAAATCTTTCAAACACATAAGTTTTTGACTAACGGATGTTTCGAACATACAGCAACGAACAGATCTTTCAAACATATGATATATAGCACTTAACAAACATTTCAAAACATACAGCTTTGAACAGACCTTTCAAACATAAAGCATAGTCAGATCTTTCAAAAACACAGCACTGGACAAGCCTTTCAAACATAGATCTATATATCATGAACAGATCCTTCAAACATATAGCAACGAATAGATCTTTCACACATATAACAAAGAATCATAATTAACAGATCGTAAGTTTCTGCGTAAATTTGTAAATCTGAAATGATCTCTGAAATATACATACAACACCGAATATTCTGACATGCATAGAGACCACTGTACAGATGTTCTGAGATAAGCATTACTGAACAGATATTCTGAAACTCCTGAAACTGAACAGATCTTTGAAACGCATAACAGTGACATTACTACTATGACGATGTGACATGTCCGTGCGTAAAACATTCAACATCGGCCCAGCCGTGACAATGAATATACATGATCACAACAACGATGAAAAATAAACAACACACAACAACAAACAAGAGCCGTATTATCATCATCAACACAAGAATCAAAATATTAAATAGCTGAATTAATTAACCGAGAACAGGAAATGAGTCATTCCTACATAACGAATGCTTGGACTAGGACAAGAATGCATGCATTTGAATAAATAGGTAGATTATCGCCGATTTCGTCGGCTCCTTAAGCACATAAGTTTTGCTGAAACCGCGTATCTTCAATTTTTCAACCTGATTATATCACAAATATATAATTAAGTTTATGCAGAGTTTCAATTCTAGCAACAGAATTATGTCGACTTTAAGTGCTTGCATAGCATTAAATATAAGTAAGAAAGAAACAATAGCAATAAAAACGGCTGCAGAAAATTAGAGAAAACTGAAGAAAGCAGGAATCAATCAATTTTATGTTTTACATAAAACGAAGGAAGGAAAAATAGGAATAGGAGTGTACTTTCCAGAATCAAAAACAGCGATAGAAATAAGACTAAGCGATAAAGCATCTATATATACAGCAGAAATAACAGCAATCAAAACAGCCATAGAGAATTTTAAACAAA
>JBCEWB010400989.1:0-20610 GCA_039654565.1 Peronia peronii
CTATCTATCTATCTATCTATCTATCTATCTATCTATCTATCTATCTATCTATCTATCTATCTATCTATCTATTTGTCCGGCTTTTCTCCTTTAGAGTTGTATCTAGACTAACTTTTCACCCTACTTTCCTACCTACTTACCTATTTTCTGATCTATTCATTAACCTCTGTTCCTTCCTATTTACCTACCTATCTACCTCCTTACCTACATGTATGCCTGTTTGCTGGCTTGCTACCCACTGACCTTTCGCTCCTTTTACCTTTCAATCTAATTATTCACCTGCTATTTCCAATAGTTGTGTACTCCTTAACCTTTTGAAACTTTCAGCTGTTGAGTAGAATGTAGCTGCACAGACGTGCATTGGCTCTCTGAACTGAACGGATTATTTCATTAAGCCACTGCAGTCTTCTAGGCATTTTTTAAATCTTTCAGTGTACTACCAAAAAAAAATACCCAAAGGCTTGTTATACATTTTCCAATCAGGATCTTAGGAACAATCGTTTCAAAATGGCAACAATTCTTTAACTTATTTCTTTAAATCTAATCTAATCTCTATATGTGCTTGCATTATTTTTTCCCTGCTAATAGTGTTTGGAACAAAATATCAATTAACCATCTAAATCAGTTCTGATTAATTGTCTTCGAGTCTATGTCAGTGGCTCATAGCCTTCAATGTATGGTACTCTCAGCGTACACCGAAGTGGATAGATTTCCGTTTGGTTTGGTGTCAAGTGTAGAATATCTTGGACAATATCTGAGCCTCCTAGAATCATCCACATGAAACTCGTGTATCATTTTGTTCTTGGAAGCCACAGGTCAAGACATCCTGATGGGAAAATAACCTAATATTTGGATGACTGTTGGACATATACTCTTTTACCTGCAAAACAATACAAACTGCCTTTTTGAATAGAATCAAATGTATCTTTTCCTTTAATTTAAAATGATCATTCATCCCATGATATTTGCTGATAAAGTTTCTTCGAGACTGGTACTTCTTATATATTTATTTATTCTCAAATATTGTGGAAAGTTATAAGTGAATACATGACAAATTATCAAACAATCTCCTTTTCTATTTAAATTTGCTTGAGTAAAACTAAAAGACCATGTTCTAGCATGAAAATTCATGCGTTTTCTTCCATTCACTTCAATATTCATGTGGGATGGGTTGTCGCACATATCCTGCATTAAAAAATTAGTCATTAAAAATAGTTTTAAAAAGAAGAAAGAAAAGTAGATAGTTTTGCAAATGTTATATACAGTAGAGTTAATTCTGTGGTTTGGTGAGCTGGTTCTGAGTCCGGTACTAGGGCACCAGTTGTCTTATAAACATTGGAGTTTATTCAACAGGAATCGGTTTCCAGGGATAGCGACGACCGTCTCGAAGAGGTAACTATTGAGAAGGCGTTGCTGCGGGGAACACCAAAGAGATTCTCTGAAACAGCCACTGGGTCTGTCTCGGCTGGTCCATCGTTACTGAGATTCTGATGCCGACCCTGCTCAACAAACTCGTGGCAACTGGAACCAAACGGAAGCGTTCCAATAGAGAAGTGTTTTTCAGGCGATTCACCATCTCGGCATTCCGAGCCCTGATCCTGGACTGGCCACGGTCGAACAGATGACGCCACCGATTATGAGTCAGCACAGGTGGCGTCCCGAGTGACGGGCTTACTGTTCTCGAAAGGGAAAACGGTAGCCTCATCCGAAAGTCCTCCGTCTCCTCGGTCCAGGCCGACCGGTTCCAAGATGGAAAACAGCCCAGCCGAATCGAGCACTCGCTTGACGACATTTTTTAAAGCGACCTGACGAGCAATTCTACCGGCTCTCTAGCGCATGACAAAGGATGTAGGCCGAACTTTTCTACCATAGCCAAGCAGCGATAGCGGTGTCGTTGGCAGACTTGAAGGCCGACCAGTACAGCGACAACCATCCGAAATGTCTCGTCATCGAGATGACTCCGGGGCCGTTGAAAGGATTGCATTGATCCAGTCGCTGCTATGTTCCGATGCGGCCGAGACGAAGCATGGAGCCGGTGTTGTGACAGAGACGGCTTCATTTCTTCAGTGAATCGGCGGCGTTGGAAATCGTCCCAGCTCCGTAGTTTGGTCGGTTGA
This sequence comes from Peronia peronii, assembly GCA_039654565.1. Classification (NCBI taxonomy): domain Eukaryota; kingdom Metazoa; phylum Mollusca; class Gastropoda; order Systellommatophora; family Onchidiidae; genus Peronia; species Peronia peronii. Next base: position 2,118 of record JBCEWB010400989.1, read on the forward strand.
GGTGGCAGTGTGGTAAACCAGGAAAGATGTCAGCCGTAGCTCGAGAAGGATTCGAGTATATCTTAAAGAATTTCCCTAACAAGCGCTTTACTGGTATACGCCGAGGAACCGTATGCTGGAAGGACGACATCTACAACTGAACGAAGGTCGAGGTCGTCTTGGCTAACGGTGAGAGTGGTCTGTTTCCAACAGATGTCGTTGAACTGGATGTGACTACATGTAATGTCTTCGGCGCTCTCCCGGACAGCAATGTCAATTTTGTCCAATTTATCGCGGGACGCGGTGCACTTCGAAGACAGAATAGAAATTTTGGAAGGGCGAAACAGTTTTACAGTAAGAAGATAGCGGGATGACTATCGATTGATTGAAGGCCAGTCAAGATTTTCAGAGTGTATGTCTTTTTGACGAGATCGTCGATGATAATGGGATGGCATATCAGTGAGCCTAGAACGTAAAGGTCGTCGCGCCTGGTGACTTCGAGCCCGTCAAGAATTTGTCGGATTGTATGCACTTCTGTGTCCAAATGGTTGTTATCGCAAGTACGTTGATGTCTTCGATTTCGAGGGTTGACGACGAAGCCGATTTCTGTCAAAGCCATAACAATCTTCAGGATATCGAATACCACAGTGTCGAATGATCTGCCGATAGATGCATCGTTCAGATACCAGATATTGATGGGAGAAACGGCGAATGGGCGATGTTATCGACGACGAGAGTGAAAAAAAGTGATCTCATGGGATCGCCCTGTCGAATGTCTGATGCAGAGCTGATGATCTCGTTGGCATTCATGAGTGAGCTCCGTGTTGCGTATGCCGTGTGTGCCAGCGGGTACAACGACGGACAGCGGCGGAGGCATGTTTCGAGGAGGCATTCATGTCGGACTGAGCTGAATGCACTGTTCCTGTCAAGTTTGACAAGAATGCATCGGCCATCGTTCTCTGTGGATCGGTATTCTATGACAGCTAGAATTGCATGTGCGGCCACATCGCATCCACCTGGGACGCCAACACCGAAGTGAACAAGGGCCAGTTCCGTCATGACCGAACTGATTGCCAGTCGGCAGGCTGCTTTGGAGGCCATGCGTTTTAACAAGTTGCCGACGGCGATGGGTTTGATCCCGTCTTCCCTCTTTCTCAGTGCAGTCAGATTCGCTGAGAAAAGAAGATTCCTTGCGTATTCCGGCAGATATTCCACTGATTATGCGGTTGCAGAGGAGGGTCATGGATGTGCGAAGGCGACTCCCGGCCTCTGCCGTCGAGGCAGATATCATGTCCTTGAGATGTCCGGGTTGAGGTCCGTCGACACCGCCGCTGCTGCTTGGTCTGAATTTAAGGCCGTCATCATGTCATCTTCAGATATTTCTGTCATGATGACCAGTTTCAGAGGAGGAGGATTTCTGGCATCGGTCAGTGGGGCTGTGAGCTTCAAGTTCATTACAATAAATAAGAGAAGAATACCCTGCTCTCCAGAATTTAAGCAAATGATTTATTTTGAAATGGACCGTGTAGCAATAGAGCGGAGAAAGACCATTGCATCATTAGAGTAACTGTGTGGTATATAATTTCTTTGAAGCCCACATGATAAAATAATAAAAGTTTGATGTTTAGTCATACACACAGCCCCTAACGTGCTCACCGAGTTGATACAAGCAATACCTACTCAAGTTACATTGCATTCTGATGTTGAGGTTCTCTCTTTTCTATACTTCGACGCATTTGCTTTTGCCAGTATTCTTACAGTCGCAATCTGTTGAGTTAAACCTATATCCCTTATCTATTTTTCGCAGTCCTTTGCAGCTCCCTTTCCTTCATCGTTGCCATTTTCCTGTCAGAACATATCCAAAATATAAAACGTTTAACTTTAGGAGTCATTGATTTGTGCTACCCATGTAACTTATCTTGAATTTGTTCTTTAACATGACAGTTTTGGCCTTTGACCAGTTTCTTCCAGCACTCTGCTTATTGTCTGTTTCATCGTCGTTATTATTATTATTATTTCATCCACAATCTTCCTCGCTATTCGTCTCATTATCATCATCATTATTATTATTTTTGTTTCAGGGTCAAGTTATCACAATGCAAGTGTTTCTTGTTCTTTCAGCTGTTATATCACTGTCATCTGCCACATGTGAGTATCTAATATCTGCTAAACGTTATTGTCTATCTCATGTAGCAAAACATGTGGTCGATATTGACTATATATATATAGGATAGTCACCGAAAATATTACGTTTACAGTGAATGAACAACGGTTACTAAAGACAAAGATTTTCTTATTTATGGACTTTGAACTGTCTGTGATATCTCGTTCAGCTTATGAATGTCCAGAATGATGCAATATTAGCCTAGAGACCATCGTCTCAATTTTAAGTTAGTGTATTAAACAATCATTCTCCATTCACTTATTCAGCAATTCAATGTTGAGGGATAACACACCTTAGCCTGCACGACTGAAACATGCCTTTCATACCATGCCAAAAAAGGAGCTAATGAGTTATAATATCGGAACATTTGGAGCACTGAAGTAAAATTTCACCAAATCTGTGGCAACATCCCTTGATTGTTCCTGGAGATTGTACACTGATAATATTACCAAAATACAGGAGTAATTTAGTGGTCTTCCTTAACCAAGTCAATTAAAATGAGAGACCTGATCGAATTATTTTGTTGTGATTTTAATCAAGTGCCAATCGATTTCAATAGGAACCATAATATCTATGTAAACTGTCCTATTGTGCTGAATATAGACATGGATTAAAGCTATGAAATCTCGCCCAGTATTATGTATGCTGCTAGTGCTATACCAGACACTCCTGTTCTCCAGTACGTGACAAGTCCACCTTTATATTTCACCTATTCTTGTATCTTGGCCAACGATATCTGTCGGCTCTGTGAGCGTGTGTGATTGTTATTTTAGTGGTCCTTGATTTCTGGCTCTCTCTTATGCAATATTTCCACCAAAGTCAAACTATGGACAGGCATATTTTCAGCTCTTTGAACCCTTCGTCAGCAGTTGATGACTCATTTATCTATAAGACGTTAATAACGTCATGCCACAGAGGTCGGAATTATTTCACGAAGGTTTATTGTTTTAGAGTTGAACTAACATATCCGGGTCTATATCTCAAGAGCTTGTAGATCATGCCAATCAAAGGGCTCGCTGGTTTTCTTGAAACGAGTTGGAAATACTATATACAATTTTCATTTCTTTTGCATATATTGTCAAGGGCTGAACCAGTACATTCTGAGAATGGCCACCCGGCATCTGGATCCATTGACACGCAGTCTTATCCAACCTGCCCTTGGTGAGGCTCTTTTCGACATGGACGCAGCCGGTGGCAAACAGCAGGGCAGTTCCTATGGCAGCATGTTTGGCCCTACACCGTACGCTTCCATGCTGACGCCCATGTCCTATCCTGCCAGTAACATGGTTACACCTATAGACCTACCATTTCCCTCTGTTTTATCTGCAAATCTTCCTTTTGCTGGACCTGCAGAATCACCATTTTCCCCGGCTGGACCTGCAGAATCACCATTTTCCCCGACTGACCCTGCAAGTCTACCATTTTCCTCGGCTGGATCTGCAAATCTACCATTTTCCTCGTTTGGACCTGCAGAGCTACCACTATCTTCGACTGGGCCTGCAAATCCACCAGTTCCCTCAGCGGGAACTGCAGACGAACCGCTCCCCTCTTCATCGTTCACCACCAACATCATATCTCCTTCCACAGTAGACCCGTCTAAGGACTCCAACCCATATTCTTCAGGGGCTAATGCGATTGCATCACAAGGGGATACACTAGTCAGTCCCCAGGCTGTTCCAGTCAATATGCCCATGAGTACTGGACAGATGCCGTCCTCCCCCTATGGCTATGGCTATAACTATCCCCCGCCCAGGCGCACTAATTTCTTCCAAAATTTCATGATGATGAGGTTGCTCCAAATGATGGAATTATTCTAAATCTCTCCGCCTCAAATAATGCCGTGCTCTAAAATATCTGGTTGTTCTGACACTATTCGTGTCTATAATTATTACCAGAAACTATAAAGCCAGGCAAAAAATAAAAGTCTGCATGAAAATCATAATTACGGCTGTATCGTAAAATATTCTACTCACGTGTTTCTGGATTTGTTCTGTTTCAGAAGTCAAAAACCAGACACGCACTATCCTATTTGAAAAGAGACTAAAATGTGGGTTAGATGCCTTTATGAGGAACTGATCAACAGTCATAACAAAATTTGATATAGCCAGAGAGCACCAGTTGCAGTATTATTATTATTATTATTATTATTATGCTGGTGGCTCAGAGAAGAAAGAAAGGTATTGGAGAGATTACAAACAGTGAAAAGAACAGGATGAGGTGGGATAGATGACAGTCTATGAGGCAGAAAGGAGAGAAATGCTGAAAAGGATGGAGCCTAGAAAAGCTTACGAAAGTAGAGAACCAATTTACTGAAATTACACTAGCGTCATAACTACATATTCGTACTGACATGTGTCAACCATAAATTCACAACCAAATGCGGTCTAAAACCATATTGAGTAACAGTAGTGACAGACAAGATTTTTAATTTCACTAAGCTAAGGAAAGTTTAAAATGAAAACATATGAGTTAACACTCATTATTATAATCATCATGTAAGTAGGGAATGCTATTTATATGTACACAGACGATCGTTTAGAGTACTTAATGACGTTATTGCTTGTTTGTGTTACTCTTTGTTTCTTCTCTTTCTTCTTCTTCTTCTTCTCCTCCTCCTTCTTCTTCTTCTTCTTCTTCTGCTGCTTCTTCTTTTTCTCCTTTTTCATAGTGAAAACTGACTGGAAGATTAAAACATTGAATTGAATCAAGTTGCTGTTCGTTATTTGTGTGATGGATTGAAAGTTTTACCGAAAAACCATTAGGTTGGGGCAAAGCGATGTTTCATGTAATCTGGACCGGGGAGGAAATGCGACTTGATTTGATTTGGTTTGGACTGGAATTTAATGGCGCCTCAGCACGATCATGGCTGTATTGCGCCTAAAGGAATAGGATATATTTACGAGTTAAAATAGGTACACTGTATATCAAAAGATATGTAATATAGATAATCAAAGAGTATAGACAGAAATGTTATCACATACACACACAAAATTAAAAAAATACGCAACTCCTATTGTAAGGCTATCTTCAAAAAAAAAAGGGGGGAGGGAGTTCACATTTTAAGGAATAAAAGAGGGATAGGGGACAGAATTATATTTAATATAACATCGTCAATGATGAAGACAATAACATAAGAAATCGAAAATTTCCCCCCTTTTTTAAATTGAATTACTTTGAGGTACGAAACACACATATGTCCATACAAAAAAGCATGCACACACAAAACACTCACACAATATGGTAAGACTTTCACAGAAATGCAAGCTAGTCAGAGTGAAAGTCCCTGGCCAAACTATCCTGGCCATTTTGAGATTTGCATACATTTGGGGAATCTGTGTGAGAGAGCACATCTTTGACAAGTGCATGCATGCTTTCACAGCCTGCTTGGAATTTAACCATCATTTATTATGACTTAAAAACTTTCTAAATGGCTGTATGACTATATTCATATCCTCATTCGCGATTTCCGCAAATTCAAATAGTTTACCATTTCAGTAAGATAATGACGCCACCAAAACTAGATTCGGAAGACAGTGTTTGTTTATTATCGAAAAAGTCTTACATTGATTCTTGTGTTTTTTAAAAGACTACTCTGACCATCCATCAGATAATGATGACACATAATCGTTACCATTTCTTTATGTCTTCATTTGCATTGTTTATTTACAATGAAAAATCAAGAGGGCTTAAAAATTAGGCTTTCAAAATAATTTCATCGGTTCAGTCTCAGTCGTCTTATTTTCTCACACCTTTGTTTTGTCTGTCTGTCTGTTTGTTTGTTTGTTTGTATAAGTTATTGAGCTTGTGACCATCAGACAGTTTATATCCTGTATGTCAAGACATTTATATACAAATACGAATACGAATAGTTTATTTGTCCATACGGAAATAAGTTTTACTACTGCAGAAAACAAGTGAAACAAAAAATAATATATTATATGAAAAATACATATATGAAAAAATATAAAATGATAATGATGAGGAGGAGGAGAGGGAGGATAACGATGAAGGACAAAAAATTTGAAAATTTGACCAGTAAACATCACTTTATTAAATTGTTAACATATCGAGTTCCACAGACTGTTTGTTTCTTTTAGTGTAATAAGTTAGTTCCCCGTAGACAGTCAGTCTTAAATTTTAAGACGTTTATATAAAGTGATGATAATGATGATATTGATGACGATAAAATTTGGCGCATCTCTTATGAATGAAAATCTTTAGTGAGTGCGATGGGTTGTGCTAATTCATTCTACAAAACTAATATATTTTCATAAAATGCCTTTTCCCAGAGACAGCTCTTTCGAGAAAATCGTGCTTTACTTTGTGATTTCTCCTGTAGCAATTAGTTAACAAAATACGAGCTAATAATTGGTGGATTAGGTCCTCTCTTAATATCGTGGAAAAGTTGTAAATGGGAAATAACTCAATCAGCAATGAGGAAAATGGTGTTCTATCAAAACACATTAGAGAGAACGACACATTTGTATAGAGCGCTGAAAACTGGCCAGGATATAAATGCCCCCTGTCGTCAGCCAGAAACCTGACATTACCGTCAAGATTCTTATTTTGCAAAACACTGACTGTTTCGTCGCTTAGTAATTTTTTAGGGGATTAATAGGGTTGAGTGGTTGATTTCGGCTGTCTAGGAGCGGTACTCACCCACCTGTTTTACACTTTCCCTAATAGGCCCTTGCTTACATTTAATATAGACAGTGTTTGCATTGACATAGATCAGGTTTAAATTTTTCTGGTTTATGTGTTGTAGATGTATATGTATTTTTTGTTTTGTTTTGCTTTGTTTGTGTTTTTCGTTTTGTTTTGTTGTTGTTTTTGTTGTTATTTTGTTGCTGTTGTTGTTTTGTTGTTGTTGTTGTTTTTGCTATTTTTGCTTTTGTCTTGTTCCCGGGATATATGTTTATTTACTTGTTTGTTTGTTTGTTTTTGTCACATACTTCGACCTTACAGCTTAAAGTGACTGATGTGGAAGTCAAATCAATGATTCTGAGATATGCATAATGTACGAATTTAAGTAAACTGTCAATATTAGCCAGAATAGTTTGCCATACTAGAAACCGGAAAAGTTGTTAAACAACCTACAGTAAATTCATAGTACCACTCCACTTTTTTCTCTAAAATTGTTTATGAGACACACAATGCTGCGTCTCATAATATGCTGAAGACACTCAAGACAAGCGACAAATGTACCCAGAGAAGCTTAAACCTAATAAATGTCCATACGTAGAGAACTTGGGCTCTATCCAAAGGTGAAGGGTTCATACTGTGTGGTTGAGGCCAGGGAAATGACGACATCCTTGATGCGAACACATAAATAAGGCGGCTATAACATAAGAACTGGTAATATATTTGGCGTAGTTGGTAGCTATCCATAACGATCTTGCGCCTGATAAAGAAGGCAAAATCTGCTGGCGACACGCAACCTTTGACAAGAATTGTGTCTATTCACTACTTTATTATTTCCCCTTATTAGACACAATGATTGTTAAACAAGCTTAGTATATATAAAAGAAAAGGACACACACAGAGACACACAAACACCCACACCCACCCATACAAATACAGGCACATACATTTCAGTCTCTTTTTTTTTTCTAAAAACATTATCCTTCAAAAGATTTTGAAAAAATTATGATATATCCAAAATCGTTTCCCCCATCTCTAATAATTTTGTCACATTTTTCTATGATTAAGATTTTAAATAAAAAGCAGAAAAGGTGTTTCTCTCTTTATCACGCTCGCTCTACAGCCCTTGTGTTTGGGAGGGGAAGTAACCAGCTTGGTGCAAAACAGCTCGTATCATCGTTATGGGTAATGAGAAATGTGGCACCTCTCACTTCGGATTGTGGCCCTGTTTGTGTTTTTATTTGTTTCCCAGGTCTGAATAAGAAAGAGATACCCCCCCCCCCCTCCACACACATAATACTAACAACAATAACAGCCAATCATAACAACCATACTTCTCTTCCTGTCAACCCCCCCCCCCTTCCTCCCCAGACCCTCCCACCCCTCCGTCGAACAGAAAGAAATGGTTCGAGAGGTTTAGACTGACATTGTCACTGCTTCTTGTAATTGTTGGTTTTGTTGCTGCATATTGTTGTCGATGCCTCTAATATTTTCATAAAACAGTACAATTTTTTACTTTTTTTTTTAATTTAAGATACAGTGTATACAATATCATTATTTTTAGTATATGGAATACACAGACTGTGGTCTCATCAAATGACATTAATTTACCCTGCAGAGTTATTACTTCAGCAAAATACTCATCTTACTATAAACTCTTGCTACTGGCGATGTTTGGCAATATTGGGCTGGTGGGTACAGTTAAGTAGATCGTATCATTCCAAACATGCCATTACAGATAATAGCGGTTGCAGCTTTATCTTGGATAAATTACAGATGTCAAATGCATAGAATTCAGCATTACAATGGACTGAAAGTCCACCCTAAACAGTCCAATCACAAACATAACAGCATACAATCCTATCAAGTTTTGACTGATGTTAGACTGTTTCGGGAGAAGGGGGAGGAACTTCATCCAGCAGACTGTCTCAGTCTTGAAGATATATCTTCAAGACAGAGATGATCACCCCACAGGAAAAATCAGAACTATCGTCAAGACAGAAGAAGATCTATTTTTCAGACCTTGTCGGACATGCAAGGCGACCAGAGTGATTATCCTTCTCCAACAAAATGTCTGGAAAATCTTCTTGACCATTCCAAACTTGATCCATGAGAATATGGTGTGAGCGAGCAGTAATTACGTCTTTGAAAAATACATGTGTCGGTATTACTCACTGAATCGACTCGGCCTTCTTCTTCTTTTTTTTTTTTTTTGTAATTTCACTTTTGCCCAAAATGATTTTAAATTATGCATTATCTCGGCTGTTTCTTAAAATTACAATTTGGGTGTGCATTATAAGTGGAAAAATGACTAGGCAGAACAAGACAAGGAAATAAAAACTTTTCGTTTCGGAAAGCTCTTTGCCTGTGTAGTAACTTTATTAAGAACATAGCACCAAAGTTTATATCACAACCACTCTCTCTTGGTGGATTTTTTATAACTTCCTTTTAAATACCAAACACGTCATAGACATTCCGCATAACATACTAAATCTGTCAAAGTCCATCCGAATGTCCAATCCCGACGAGTCAAGTACTAAATTGAAAAGTGAAGGAAGGTGGTGGCGGGAGGGGTGAGGGGGAAGGGGAAGGAAAATGAAAAGCAGAGAGGTTCAGTCAGAGAGAGGGGGGAAAGGTTGAATTTTCCTTGGTGTTATTTTTTTCAAAATGTTTACACATGACGCAGTTCATTTCTGTTTTCACTTACTCATTTGTTCATTTCTTTTCTTTTCTTTTTTTTTTTTTTTACGCTTATCTTTGTATTGTTGGCTCCATTTTGTTATTGAACTATGTTTTCTTCATACAAAACCAAATTACATTTATCTCACGCTCGTGTTTCACATAGTTGAACTTAAATTATTCTGGTATTTCGGGTTATCGGGGTAAATCAGTGTTTGGTATATGAATCATATTTATTCTTAGCATTGTGTGTTAATTATTTGTAGACCCAGTGATATCATTACTCGCCATGAGACATAGATAATGTTGGTCCTGTGCATTCCTTTTTCCCTTTTATATTGAGTCACCTACATTTAGTGCTACTTCATCTACGTTAGAGGCTACTGTGTCATCTTGAGGTTGTCAAGAATATTAACAGCCTGGGTAAAACGATGGGTACATGTAATGATAGCAGATCTGCATCATGTGGCCGAGAAAGAATATATTTATTATTTAAGTCAAAGGACTTCAATTCTTAGTCTCCATACACTTATATATCGTCGCCTAAGAGCCAGTTTCGTGGTCATGATTTTGGCAAATTTTTCAGGAGAGACAAAAAAACTAATTAAATATTTCTTTTGTGAATATTGAGCTTAAAATATGATAAACATTCGTAAAAGGATATGTTTTATATTGGATAGTAACTATAAAGGGACAGATGTACCACTTTTTGTGAAAAATTAATGTTACGCGATATATGAACTTACGATGAGACGCTTAACTCAACTTACACGAACTTGGTTTAAATGACACCACGTGTTTTTGGCTGTTGTAATTGCCATTTAAGTATTCTTCAACCAACCAAAATAAAATTCAAAACAAATTTCTCCAAATAAACGTTTTTGTTTTTTTTTGTTTTTTTAAAGTAAAATTTGATCCCAACAATGCCAACAATGAAACAAGAGCAAAAACATAAGAGAAGAAATATAATGATCTCTTTTCTGAAACAAAACTTATATTAAACGATTAGATGCTGCTTCGGCTTGAAGCCTGATTCCTAGATTTCAAAGTACTGCAGCACTTCTGCGGATTAATATACCTTTCAAATGGAATTTTGTGCACTTAAATGTAGGCGGTACCATAAGAAGCTCATTTGTGATAAATAAAATGAAAACATTCCAACATCCGATGATTGCAATAAGACGGTTCTATGAACACTTTGTCAGGGTTACCCTTCACACGATAAATATTGATTATTACAATGAATTAACATGAAAAACATAATTTTTTATCAGTATCAGGTCGTGAACACCAAAACTGGGCATTGGTCGTAACTGGTTACTGCACCCTACTGAAATGATTCATTTTTACCGCATCATCTATACTTGGTGTTCAGTGATGTCGAAAGTACATGAAGGAAGGGCAAGAACATCCACACAAAGATTTAGAACTTATGTAATGATTATGTTATGCGCAACAGGCTGATCCTAATACATCGCCCTATACATTTCACTCTTGATGGCCAGCAGATATTTAGATTTTAAAAAATTACAAAGGCCATTTCATTTTCTTCAACCTGAAGAGTGCAACATAATAGCAATTTACAATAAGGTCCTAAATTCATCATCATTGTATCTTTCCAAATAAGGAGATCGCTTTGGTTCTCAGACTTCATAAATTACAAGACAAAGTAAAAGAACGGATTATACGGAAAAATCATAATGTCAATCATTCCGACTCATTCAGACTGCCATTTTCGTTCAGAACTGTGCAAAATTCCTACAAAAAATCATAAGGCAAATAGCTTGAGCTTGACATAAATGGTATGGGACGCTTCAGGTCGCTGTTTCTGCAGAGTTCGGTTTCCATGGCTTTGTTCTGGCTTGTATCGATGCAATTGGCTGCAGAGATGACCAACGAAGAGGGTTCCAAAGTCGCATTCAAAGCTGACCGGCTGGAAGATCCCCCCCCCCCCCTCTCCTGACGTAAAGGATGGCCCTGGTGTGTGTATCCTTTTTGTAAAAACTTTTGAGAGGCCTCTTTTATATTTAATATTTCAAGCCCTTCCAATATTCCGGTAGCCACAATGCAGCATCGATTCTGATAGTTACCACCATCAGACTAGACAATCATATTTGGCATTGTGACAAAGGTGTGTAGGAAGTGGTTCGTACACTCTGAAAATGTCTGAGACCAGAGGTCATTGTGAAGCTCTGACCATGCACAAGATGTTACGTCAGCTGTCACGATATCGTATGCCGCGCAGTTGTAGCTCTGTAGCCTTCTTTTGCGATAGGCTACGCTGCTGTGGAGTTGAGTATGGGTGTTCAAAAGACTTGTTGGAGATCTACAGCCAGTATTGTGGTGTCCTTTATTTGCTTGGCTTTCTTAATATCTCGGCTCGCCTCATCCGCCTCTTCGTTCTTTGCTTCATCATGAGCTTTGTAATCGTCCTCTGACAAGTTCCCCATCGTATAACTGTACCATGTGTCACGTATGTCCTTCCTTCATTTGTGTATCCCAGTATCAACGTCTTTATGAAGATCTCCATAAATTTCCCCAAGGATACTGGCTCCGGAACCTCACTAGACTAATCCTGATACAAAGTCTGCTTTGTCTATCCTGGATCCAGAAACAGCCTCTTGTGTGAGTGAACCAAAGAGAGAGATCTGAAAAATGTTCTGACGGTTTCTGCCTTCTCATCTGAAGTATTATTTGGAACAGATCTCCCAAAATTTCTATTTGTGAGATTATGACCTCCTCTTCCAAATATCCTTGTGGCTTTTGCTTATGAAAGACACATATGTGAAAACAAGGGTGGCCGTGAGGAAGGCTCAACACCCAACAGAGACTGTCACTCCAGAATTGGATTGCACACACAGCCACACCAGGCGCTGTTCACAACCCTAGGGGAAACCTCACCTGGCATATCAAGCATTATCCTCCGGGACTGCACTGCCAAGTACGACGATAATACATCGCCTGGCAGGACCGAGTACTGGAATTTCAAACATGTTCGCCATACTGAGTCAGAGCCGCCTACGCTGGCTCGGTCATGTAAGGCCCATGAAAGATGGGCGTATTTCCAAGGGCCTAATCTATGGCCAACCTGCCACTGGTACCAGACTCACACGAGTGGACACTCTTCTCTCAGGTTCAAGGATGTGTGCAAACGTGACATGAAAGTTTGCAACATTGACCCTGATGTCTGGGAAACAGCTGCTGACGACCGTGACTGCTGGCGTCAAATGGTGCAGAAAGGAATTAGACAAGCGGAGGAGGAGAGAACACAGCAGCAGGCAGCAGAGAAACGAACGCGGGATAAACAGCGAATAGCCTCTGCTGCTTCCCAGTCGTCCTGCTTCGTTTCGTCTGTAGCAACTGCAAAGAGATTGTCACTCCAGACCTGGGTTGCACAGCCACACAAGGCGCTGTTCACAACCTTGGGAGAAACCTGGCACATCAAGCATTGCACTGTCATCGGGACTGCACTGTCAATGACGACGACGATGTGCATATGAAAGAATCAGATTTGAAATCAAGGGTGGTCAGAAAGAAGGCTTTATACAGATTAATTTTTTGTTCTGTCAAATATGAAATGGTATTCAAACAAAAACGGTCGTCGTGACTTCATGTTCGTTTGCATCGTCTGTTTGGAACTTTTCTTTACATGTGCGATGATGGCAGAGAGTTTTTGTTCCCATTTCATTTCCTAGAATTCCTTGAAAATATTCTGACGTTGGTCATTATATTTTTCGGAGTATTGCAGCTGCGGGGTTTTGCTGTAAGTAAGGCTTTGTTACAACCCTGCATTTATTTCTGTCTCTTCAATGTTTCGTCCATAAACTGGGATCAGCACAGCCTCTCTTGCCCCCTTTGTACATTGGAATTTCTTCTAGAGTATGCTGGTAAGAAGAGCCTGGAGGCTGGATTTTGCTTTTCTCTTGTACATGTAGTGCTACCACTTTGCTCATGCACACTGCGCCTGTCCAAACAAAGATCCTGTCCTTCCTATAAAGAAGACATTTGCTTATTTGATGACGATTCTCCAGATGTCTGCTTTTTATATTGGCCTTTAGCACGAAAACTTTTCTCCCTTTGAGATTTTAACTCTAGGCACTCTTCCTTCAATGTCACTTTGTGAATCATCTGAGTCAGATTTTTCTTCTGAAAACCTAGGAAGTGAAACGTCGTCAGCTGAGCAATTTGATATGATCGACGTCCAGCCTGTTCAGATGGTTGTGGAATTTGTTCCTGTTTGGTTCAACGGACTTACTGGCAGAATGTGAATGTGACCTGCAAGTGTTTTCAGACTCATCTGAGGTATCTAAAATACTCCTCTGAACAAAACAGATCTGGACCGTTATCATTTGCGAAATTAAATGACATTCTTTAATGAGAGCGTGGCATGTCAGTACGTGTATTTTCCATTTCTTCGCATTGGCATTGATCAGTGACACTATCGAATATTTCTGAAGCCTGTCTGTGGCACACACTAAACGTATCTTTACTGAATATTGTTATCGCTTTGATTGCCGTTGATACAATGCATCTAATGAAGTATCTAAGAGTTAGTATACTTTTGGGCTACTGGAAATTGGAACATTATCAAAAGTTTGAGTTAGAAATGATTAATCAACAAACAGAACGTGGTGTTGGCACTATGTTTTGCATTATTTTGTTTTGTATTGCTAGAGAATATAAGTTCATGCAAAGTAGTTTTAATCTCTGACAAATCAGACTGCGGAAACATGATTTCATTTGTTAGTCTTTCGTCCACGACATATCAGTCATTAGCAAAGAAACAAATTTGGCAGACGACTGTGCAGTGGTTTTCTTCTTGCTGATGATGATAAGTGAGATGAGCCAACATTTTTTTACCGCCATTGTAACGAGGTACACAGAAAGGTAATAACGAACCAAAAGTGGAAACATTGCATGATAAGTGACTTGCTTTTGTATCCGGTGCTCGATTTGATTTTCGAACCGTGCAAGTGAGGATGCGTAATTTGGGAACTACAAAAATAAGAGCTGTTACCGTGCAATATCAGACAGATATTTTGGGAAGAAGCAAAATTAAGACCCAAATCAAATATCTCATTATAAACGAATTTGGAATCAATTTCCCAACATACGCGATAACAGCTTTTTTAATTTAAACAAAAACTAATGATCTGATCCGAGTAAGACTTCTATGAAGGGTGAAGGGTGATAAGAGCTTCTGGGTGGTGAAATAAAAAAAAAAAACTCGCGCCAAAATCATGAAACAGGCTCTTAGGCGACGATATTTCCCTTTAATGAAAGACTTTGAAGCAAACGGACGAGGGGTGAGTGAAGGAGAGATTGTTAATAACGGTAATGATAGCAAACAAAGATGAAAACATACACTATGTAAGATACACAAATGAAAATTTTAAAAATCATCATATGACTATCATTATAGGATCTTCACTGATATTTAATCCATTGTTTCAAACATGAAAAATCATCAGACACATATCTAAATGATTTTTAAACATTCTACAGAAAGGATTTTATTAGTGCAATTGTCAATGGACGATTAGAAAACGCTGTTGTAATGTCAAGCTCTTACAGGAAAACTATAACTTTATGAGTAAGGGGGAGTAATCTGTAGAAAATTAATAATTTTCCCAAGTTATCTTTCCTGACAGGGGCCAGTTTCATTAATGTGGATTATTCCCATCTCCTGGCAGAACAGAATTGAGAGACAATTATTTCTTCTTGAAAAAAAACAACAACAAAATGTTTGAAATTTCGATCACATACGTGATGTCTTACAGGCATTATTTAATTCACAAAAGTGAATATTTCACATCCACAACCTGCTCACTGACATCATCGCGGATATGTTCATCGTATCGCTCTTAGCTTAGAAATCAAGCACAAGTATGGTTTTTCTTGTTTCTAAACATTTGTTCTGTTAATGCTTTTCCTTCGTGAATGAATAGCTCGCTGCATTATGAGAATGTCAGTGCATTAAAACTGAAGAAAAATAAATAAAACGAGTTTGCTACAAGATGCTATTGTCCTCGGCATCTGCTCGACAAGGATGTGCAGGCTACACATCATCATCTGTACAATGAATCGTGGAAATGACATTGAAATGAAAAGATGGAACGTTTTTACCTCTTGGAATAGGTTCTGCACGAACCAAATCGCTGCAAATATGTTGGGGGAAAAAAAAGCAAAGGAACACGTCTTCTCCTTCTAAGACCTTTACCATAATCTTGTTGTTAAAATAAACAGTACATGTATTCTTATTTCGTTGGCCTGCTCAGTAAAAGCATTATCTATATTATTAATAATGTATTATGCATGTGTATATTTCATGGACCCAGAGAATAGGTCTGTTTGAGCTAACAGAACCCGAAGATAGACTGTCATTAATTGAAATATAACACCTTATCATGACATAGTATTGTATCTGCCATAACATTCTTAGCTCGTCAGTCCTGGTTATTTCAAAACTGTATTATACATACTTGTGATCTATTGCGTGTGAGTTGTTTTCTACATCTATGCAAATCAAATAATAATAATAATGTGAAGTGAGCAGTTCATTAGCTCCGAAATGTATGATGAACAGAGGAAAAAAAAAAAAAAAAAGACATTAACATAAGCCCTCCTTCTCTCATCCATATCATTGTTACATGTATGATGATTGTAAGCTCAGAAGACGAACTCGTTGACCATCATTGCTCCGAACAGGTTGCTAGTCGGAGAGGAACCAAACATCCCGCCAAATAAACCGCCGAAAGGATTGTTGTTAGCATAGGAGCGGGTCTGATGATAGCCTGCACCGCGGCTGTAGTAGGCGTCTAGCAAAGATGAGGAATGAGAACCGTAGCTTGCTGAAATAAACAATGGCGATAAATATAAGGGGTGGCAATGAGAATGATGAATTAAAAGGATGATGGCAATAAAAATGATAATATTGTGATAGTAATACTAACGATGAAAGAGGCAAAGAACGGCGAAAATAAAATGACATTTTAAAAAAATGAAAGTAAAAAACATTGGGAATAAAAAAAACATAAGCATGAAAAAAATATACATTAGTGAGATGTTTCGAGCGCACTTATTATATGTAGAAGGAATGATCACAATCCTATAAATCCTGTGCCACATTTCAAGTCAAAATGTTCAACAACTTTCTTGCCTGCAAGGCTATAAAATGTTTGTTTCAAATTAAAAGAACGGGAAAACATGGCAGAAATAAAAGCAAATCTATAATGATAACTGATAATTAATTTTTTTTTAAAAAGGAAAGATTCTCTTTCAATTGATGGACCCTGCATCCTTTGATCTCTACCGTGCCAGGCGCAATATGACAATAATCTTGTTGATGTGACGTTAAAAATCCCAGCACAAACAAACAAACAAACAGCCTTTGATCATTAAACGTCTCCTGAGAAACCGGATTCAATATTGAACTAAATGTACTATTTCTTTGGTATGTCTTTGGGTAAAAGTGTTAACCTTAATAATGTAAATGAGACAGAAAAGCGACCTTTCGAGCCTATGGAACCGAGAGAGCAGAAAAAGGATAATCCTCTCATCGCCAACGAAAACTGCTTGTCAAAGGAAAGCGCATAGTTTGGTATCGACACCCTTCCTAAATTGATGTTCCTCAAGAAATGCACAAATCTAATATTCTTCCCAAATGAAGATCTTCAACGACATCGATTTTTTTGCGAACTGTGTCCAAATAATTTTGAAAACTAGAGGAGAACCCACGGCCTTCGTGGGAGATTTTTCAAATATAGGTCAAACCATTATTGCCCTGCCACTTAAAGTGTGTGGCAAGCGTGCGCACCTCGATGTTGGTATTTTGGATGGTTACGCTGAATATTACTCAAAGAAAACGCTTTTTGAATGCGTCATATTATCAAATGTACAATTCGGATCAAGCACCCTCGTGAGTTTGTTATTCAATTATTATCGCATTTTTAGAATAACGCCAAAGATAATAAGCTTTTTTTCGGGTTTATGTACATAGAAACACAGATCCATATGCAACAATGTTGTGTGCCACATTTCATATGGATCCATTCAGCAGTTTTCGAGTCCATAAGCCTATTGTGGATTTTGTTGCAGATTTATAGTATAGATGAACACACTTGATTTGTGGTTAGGAGCGAAAGAATTTATGATTTTAAGTTGACGGCAAAAATTTCTCTAAATTAGATGAGCCGTTTTGACTGTCAGCCAAATTACTTTCTTTTGTCGAGTACAAGAGATACGTCTATAATAAAACAAGCATTAAAAATAAGGAAAAATTATCTTTCCACCTTATTTGAATGATGAGAGACGGAAAATTCTCTGGAAACTCCATCATGTGACGACATTTTTTTTTTCTCATTCTAATAATTTTGTTTTCATAATTTTTAGCTGAATGTGTTTTAAACAACAGGAGCAAATGTGTATGTGTGTGTGTGTATGTGTGTGCGTGTGTGTGTGTGTGTATGTGTGCTCCCTTCTTTACAAATGTTGTATTTGGCAAAGAGAAGCTGTTCATCGCCTGAAAAAAAGGACTCATTCATTTTCTCGTGGAATTCGTCGTTTTGCATAAAGACTTTATTAAACTAAAAAAGAATGGTGTATTTTTCGTTTTAAGGAAACTTAGTTTTACTTTTGTGCGGGCATAAAACATAACCACTGGATTCAAGAATTTATCTCAGACTTTGAGGTCTAGTTATTGTCACTTCATTTGAACACATGTAAGTGGTCATTACCAGTATCTTTCATTGGAAGGAATGGAATACACAAAACCCTGCAGCAATTTGCAAACGAGTGTTTTGGTTTCCTTTAGCAACGAGCTGAAAGTGAATTATTAATTGTAGGTTAGATACACATTTGGTGGGCATGTTAGTAAAAGGATCAAAGACACATGGGTGGATGGATGGATGAACAAATTAGTGGATGGATGGATGGATGGATGGATGAACAAATTAGTGGATGGATGGATGGATGGATGGATGGATGGATGGATGGATGGATGGATGGATGGATGGATGGATGGACGGACGG
>JBCEWB010401100.1:0-20609 GCA_039654565.1 Peronia peronii
GAATCTTCATCAGTCGATATTATTTGGGCCTAAATGTTATTACAGTTATTCTCTGGTAAGAGTATTTGGCTGACCGATTCCACTGTGTAAGCATTCTTCCACTATGAAAGTCAAGTTTTGCAGTATCAAACAACTTTGTACATGTTTGACCCAGTTAATTTCCCAACAACATCAACAACAGGGTATTCCTTTTCCATTTTCGCGCAGCCCGGTTATTTTTAGCAACACCCCACTTTTAAGCCAATGGGCTGATGAGTTTTATCCTGCTGATGACGTAGCATGCTGCCTGCACAGTTCATCAATCGGTGGATTCGCTAGCCGCCGAGGCGTGCGCGGAGAGACTGGGTTGACGATGAAGGGTTGAAAATGTGGGAGGGTATTAACTTCCTTCGGGGAAGTTACAATTGAATTCTGTAAAGTGTTTTCAATGGAAAGTTTGAAGAGAGTATAACCATAAATAAAAATTCTGTCAACGGTCAAACTTACTCCATTTTCATTTTGAAATATCTCAGCAACTACTGGCCAGAAACACGTGGTTTAAACACCATTTTGAAGAGTGGCCAAAGCCGATTCTAAAAATAGCAATACAACACGTGTAGAGTGAAACAGTGAAACAACACAGCGCGCTGAAGAGGGTGGGTACGAGGTATGCGCGTCGCTTGGTCACAGGTTTGAACGGCTGTCGAGCCAGCGATTTCGGCACCTGCATGAACGGCTCACTGAACTCCCTAATATAACTGTATGTACAAAATTCGCCTCAATCAGAAAACGCCTGTTCATTGCAATCAAGAAAAATAATAAAAGCCAACTGAAAAATATTTTCTTGGTTTTATTTTGTTTTTCTGCCTAGAAAAAGAGGGGATACTTTCAGAAATGATGGATGTGAGTTTCAAGTTTGTAACCAAAGCTTTGTGTGGTCTGCTTGTAAGACATAAGATGAAGAAAGTAAATTTCAGCAATTTGATATTTCCATTTCAGAATATTGACTTTCCAATCAAGCTGTAAAATATTTGTGGTTAATCTACATAATGAACACTGACATACCTGTAACAGTTACAATGTTAAAATTGGGATGAGGCACTAGTAAAATATGACATGAGGTACTAGTAAAACTTGAGCTTGAAAAAAGCCATGAAAAGAAACAGCATAATAACTTTTAAGAGGAGCTGGTTCACTTCAAAGAGGGTGCAATATAACATATGTCAGTTATTTAGAGAAGGTTGAAAAATAAAGCATAATAAACAGACAAAAAAAAGCAATTGTATCAATATTATATATACAGCTGTGAACTATTCATGAGCATTACTGTGATTAATTTCTGCCATAAGCAGTACCCTTCTCAAGCTCAGACAATGTTTCTTGAGTCTTCCTACTTATGATGGTATTCATGACATTTTTGTCTGCATGTAAGTATGAATGTCTCTTACAAATGTTGTGCCTCAACAACTGTGACTAGTGTGAACCATAGTGAATGGAATTTCCTTTTGATGACAAATAAAGTTTGTCTTATCTTACAATCGCAACAAAGATATTACCGTTAGCGTGACAAAGTTTTCAGCAAACATCTTGTAAAGCAATTCTTTAGCTTCCTTAGGTGGCAACATAGCTCGCTCTTCAACCTGCAAGGACAACAAAAATATACCAAAGAAACTTCAGTGCGAAAAATATGATGAGCGTGTGTTATGAAACTGCATTGCAGAGAATGAAAAAGGTGAAAGATAAAACAACATGTACATTATGTCACAACATTATGGTCGCAGCACAAATGCCCATGTTATTTTGGGTATATGAACCTACATCCTTGGCAACAAAATTCCACAGCTCATCTCCAGTTAAAAAACAAACAAAAATTACATCCTTTTTTCATTTTATCTGACTTGTACCTTTGACTCAGACAAAATAAATTTGTTGTGTTTTCTCAAAACCACTAAGAAGTGATTCAAATAATGCTGTTATGGATATGACGATAATTACGATCATGGCATAGCGCTTTACAACAGTGTAACAGTAAGATGTAAATAAAACAGCCAGTCAAAACCTCTGATCCTTCAGTGCTACAGGAGATTATGAAAGAGGCTGTGTAAAAGATTGTTTCATTTCACAAGGTTCTAATCTAATCTCAAAATGAAAGCATTCATTCTGATTACCTGTTTTTGTTCCACTTGATTCTCTGCCAGCAAAACTCGGAACATGCGCAGAGCCTTTGATCCAAACCTAAAAAAAAATAAACAAACAAACAAAAAACAACTGAAGTACTTTAAAAAAAAAAAAAAATGACAAATCTCTCACAAACAAATACTGAGAAACCACACAAAGCTCAAATATGATTATGGAAGGAGGGAAAAAAATCACAACTTCATATTTTGTCCAAATTGAAAATGCCTTGAAAGTTGCAACTTTTCACCATATCAGTGAAAAATGGCAAACTGAAGATTAGTTAAATATCAGTGGCACAGCTCAAAAATTGAGTAATTCAAGTCATTGGAGATGAAGGGTTCTTGTGCAGTGTTGATGATATGAAATATTAACCTTAATGCATAAACATGTATGTCCATGACAAACAAAAAAACAATTAAAAAAAAAAACATGAAAAACAAAAAACCAGACTGATCTTCTATACATGCAAATCTTCTTAACTTGGAAAGTTGATGTGGTAAATCTGCAGTCTGATACAGATAAATATTTACACCAGTGATAAGGACCATGAACATTGTAACATCATCTAGTGCAACTTACCTTTCAAGTATAACTGTTTCAATTTGAGAAATGCAGATTGCTTTCATGGCTTTAAAAAAATCTGTTTCACATTAAGTTGCACAAACCAATGACAAATACAAACTGAGCAATACTATAAATGGATGGCTAAAATGAAAGCCACTGCATGTTTCACAACTGATTTAAAGGGCAACAATGAAAATATATTTAAATGTCCGCAAATGGCAAATGCCACAGCAAGCGAGTATTGTTTACAAATAATTACGTGCGCAGACTGACATTTTCATTACATGACTTTGATTTATGCTGTGTCCTCTAAAAAAGAGCAGCCCTGGATTTACATTACCACCAAAAAAAAAAATAATAATAATAAACAGACAGACAAAATATACCTAAGATTGCCAATTGACATTATAAGATTGTTAGCTCTTTTGAACTATGTCATGAGTATCATACAGTAGAATCTGCTTAAAGTCAACCTCTCAGGACCAAGAAAAAGTGTTGACTTTCAGCAAGGCTGACATTATCCATTTTCAGGGGACATAATCTCTGGTAGGCACGGACAGTCAAAATATGTGTTGTATATTACTGGGTTATGCTCTTAGGTTTTATCCCCCTCCCCCTCCCCCAAAAAAACCAACTCAAAACAGAGCTTGCCCTTTTAAGTCTGAATTAGCAGTGCCTTGAGTCAACATTGTTAAGAAGTTTCCACTGCATTGAGAATGTTGTATTTTTTCTCAGACATTCTGATCACGAGTTGAGAATAAAAGGTTGACTAGATCTTGTCACAGTGAGCACAGGATGTTGGAGTAGGAATAAATGCAATCTAAAGATGTGACTGAAATCATCCGCAATGCCTGTCTGCACTGTCTTTGTGTGTGTGTGAACAAATTAGGCAAAGAGAGCCGAGTGGGGGTAGGTGTTTGTGTATTTCATCAATGTGAGGCAAGTGAAGAGGACCATGTGTGGAACTGAGCCACTGGGAGTAGTGTGTGTGTATCAAGGCAGTCAGTGGTCTGGGTGTGTGTCCGCAGACTCGCCGATGCATGCGAGAAGGACAAGGAGAGCAGAGTGTGGCACTACTGTGTGTGTGTGTGTTTCTGTATCCCTGCCAATGCGAGACAGGTGAAGAGTGCCAAGTATCTTCTCATACTGTATAGTGATAGGCCACAGGCCATAATATAATGTGTTGTAACAAGGCATCTCTCGATCTCTGTGTCTGACTTTTTTTTTTCTTTGTCCTCACAATTATGACTGCAGTAGGCCAGTGTGGGTCATTTGAAGTTGACTTTAAGCGAAATCACTTCTGAAGGTGTTGACATTATCACAAGCAAGACCAGTGAAACAGAAAGGGAAAAAAACATGACCGCCGGAACAAGCTGACTTTAACCGAAAATTTACTTTAAGCGAGCTGACTTCTCGCAGGTTCCACTGTATTTGAAATAAGTGGAGTTGTATTCGCACCATTACCCTCCATATGCAACTTCTCTAGACTGCATAGATCAATATGAAGTGTGCCAAAAGCTTACAACATAAAAATATTAGTCAGTTATCAAAATTAAATCTAGGCTAGTAAAGTAGCTAGTAAAGCCTAGTTCTCACCGTGATCCACTGCAGCCATATCTCAAGTTTCATTTTGTAATTTAAATATATTGAATCAGAACTAAAAAAAATGAATTGCTTCACAGAAAGCAGTTCAGAGTCATATGCAGGTGCATGCACAAACATGCATCTTTCTTTTTCCAACAATGTCTGAGAAGAAGAATCACAATCAGTAAGCCAGATCTGTTGACTTTGTGTCATGTATAAAATTGTCACTGTTCTGAGATATACATCCAGTGAATTTAAATCAGAAAATGGTAAACTTTGTCCCACAACAGATCATAATCTCAGTGAAATTAAGAAAAATATATACCGCAATGTTCACTAGATTAATGCAATTATCACATTAGTTCATAATTCATGTGCAAAGGATACTTATTTTGTAGCAGCCTCCTCCATTGTCTCCTGCCTTGCTTACAAAACTGGACTGAAACAGAGAGAATGCAAATCGCAATAAAGTTAGTTGGCAGATAAGAGACGACACATGATACAAATGCATAAGGTACTGGTGGAAAAATAAGACAAATTACTATTGGAAATACCAAAGGTAAATTATTACTACAGTATCTGTCATTTACTCACATCAAGAGAAACACAGCATAGAGCATTTCCACTTTCATATTCACTCTGAGGAAATGAGTTTTCATTTCAAAATCAGTAAACAGAAACAGCTAAGTAAATGAAATGTTAACTTACACAATTTTCGGACAAACATTTCAAATACTGGTCCACTGTGTTTTTCTGCATCGTCTTATCTCTTGGCATAGCATTGTGAATCTGCGAAATAAAATATGATAAGAAAAAGGTCAAACTGCTCAAGATGATGAACAAAATATATTTCCATGTCAGTTCACCAAAGCATTTATTTGTTACTCATTTTTTAGAAACAAAATCACTCACTGCTATAGCATCTTTTTGTAACAATTGAAATAACTTTAAAATTCAGTTAAATGTAAAAAAGATACAGTAGGGAACCAAGACCACTGACAATAATTTGCACAATAATGCACAAAAATTCAATGCAACAAGTGTATTTCAATATTGCATTTCAGGTGGAACAACTCTTGTAAGAAATATATTTCACCCTGATTTTTTCTCTCACTACTATTCACAACTAACCATTCCCCCTGGTCCTTACTACAGATTTTCACTGACAACATAGGCACCGCAAATGAAAACATCATTAAACTAAGACTCTGAAAACTTTGGACAAAAATATGGAAGGAAAAGCACATGAAATGTCAACAAAAAAAATCCACAGACAATATATCTCATGCTAGTAAATCTACCAATTTCTCAGTTTCTCTGTCTTTGATGAGAAATTGATTTTGAAAAAAATAGTGAGTAAGTGGACATATTCATAGTAGTCAATACATTACATTTTATATAGTTCATCTCACTGTGGGCTGCATGTTGTATTAACCATAAACAGTAGAATCCGCTTAAAGTCAACCTCTCAGGACCAAGGAAAAGTGTTGACTCTAAGCAAGGCTGACAATATCTGTTTTTAGGGAACACAGTCTCTGGTTGGCACATGGGGGGGGGGGGGGGGGGGGGGGAAGGGGTGTGTGTGTGTCAAAATATGTGTTTTATATCTATTGGGTTAGGTCTATGCCCTTTATCCCTATAAAAAAACAAAAAAAAACTCAAGCAGAGCTTCCCCCTCTAACTCTAGGAGCAGCAGTATTTTGCCTTGAGTCAAGTCAACATTTTTATGAAGTTTCAACTTTGTATCCACATTGAGAACGTACTTTTTCTCAGACATTCTGAACACAGAGTTGAGGGCAAAAGTTAATAGGCTGACTAGTCGGGGTGAGCGCAGAATGTAGGAATGAACGTGGTCGGGCGCAATGCCTGTCTGCACTGTCTTTGTGTGCATATGTGTGTCAACAAATTGGTGAAGAAAGCTGAGTGTGGGCAGGTGTTTGTGTATTTTTCACACAATGCGAAGCAAGAGAAATGGGCCAAACGTCGAACTGTGTGGCACTCAGAGTAGTGTGTGTATCAAGGCAGTCAGTGGTCAGTTGTGTATGTCCACAGGCACACCAGCGCACGCGAGAGGGGCAAGAGCTGAATGTGGAACTGTTGTGTGGGTGTGTGTTTGTGTATCCCTGCCAATGCAATACAGGTGAAGAGAGTCAAGCATCTTCTCAATAAGTCAATACAACGACAGGCGCATAGGATATAATGTGTCGAAACAAGGCGTCTTGTTCTCTCTCTCTCTGACTTTTTTTTTCTTTGTCCTCACATTTTAAGGCTGTCAGTGGGCCCGCGTGGGTCATTTGGAGTTGACTTTAAGCGGAATTGAATCACCTCTCAAGCTGTTGACATTATCAGGAATAAAACTATTGAAATATAAAGGAAAAAAAAGCGACCATTGGAACAGCTGACTTTAACCAAGAATTGACTTTAACCGAGTTGAGTTCTCGGGAGGTTTTGCACTGTAAAAGGAAACTTGTCAATTTAGTGTTAATGCTTAAAAACCATGCGGACTAAAAAAAATTGAAAGAAGCTGATTTTCAATATTTTAATAGGAACTTTAAAGCCCTAATGTCAACTGCCTTCAGGAATTTGAAGGAAAGAAAGATTGTACGTATGCATTTGACACACTGTCTTTTTCATAGCACAAGAGAATCTTCTTTTTAAAAATAGAGATATTGTCAATGAGATTATATTATCACCACTGTGTAAAAACTAAAGAATAACATAGGCTGTCATGGTCAAGTTAGAACAAGCATCCTTCTGTTGACAATGCTTCCCACAAACACAACGAAAATCCACTTTGCATTCTCCCATTCAACTTCCGGCTAGGAATTTCTTAAATTTTTTCAAGTGTTAAGTTTCTAAGATCTAACTGACCATGAATTGTCAGGTTTATGACCACCCCAGAAAGGACAAAAAGAACTTGAGACGGTTGATAAACTTAGCTTTACTAGCACCCCTAGCTACGACAACAGCAGTAGTCAGGGGATAGGTGAAGGTGATGATATGACTGATTTACCTCTGTGAGACTCAGGGGCAAACTTTCATGGTCTGTTGGTACAGCCTTCGTTTCATTCAGTCTCAACATGGTCCGCATCACTTCAGACGCCTTCTGCATAATCATTACAAACTGAGTTATACTTACAGCATAACCTTTCTGTCTTACACATTACCAACAATATCAAGAGAAAGCAGTGAAAGTGTAAGTCATTCTAACACCTAGTCATATTTAAGGTGATTTCCACTACTGTTGATTACCTGACTCTGATATACTACATCTATATTTGTACGTCTCAAGAGGAAGCTGGTCCTCATAATTCATAATGCTTTGATAATTACACAGATTGTAAATCTCACACAAAAATACAGAAATAACCACAAGTAAACTAAAGATAACTTCATTTTAACTTACAGTGTGTATTTTCAAACCAAGACATATTCAAGTTATCCCAAGGCCTTTTTCCTTACAGTTCCACTAAGTTTAGCGATATTAAGATAGCCTGGTAATTGATTTATACATCCTCATTTTCATATGTTATTCAAACTCCTGGGTCTGTATATATCATAGTTTCAAACAAAGTGGAGTTTGATTATTGAAATTGTTTAACAAAATTAATTATTTGACTTTTTAACCATTTGCACTCATCCCTCTGCTCATGGAGTTTGAACCATAGTGAAATTACGTTGTAATAGAATATTACTTGTTAATTAATAGTACTATTGCATGTTGCTGACTTGATAGTTACTTTTTGTCATTTTAAATAGATTGTGCAATAGAATTCTGGCAGTGACTGCTTGACAAACCTGATCAATTCTCCTGGCCACAGCTGCTATGATTGCCTGATCACGGAAGTGGTGGTGAAACTGGTGAACATTGACACACCAATAGCTGGGACCTGGGTCTCTGTCCGCCTGGGAATTACAAGCGCAGAAACCATACACAATAAATTTGTTTCCCCTTTGGCTTTCTTCATTATGAGCTGACACATTTATACATGCCACAAATTCCCCCAATGCATGTTTTTACATTCTGGCAGTGTTATGTTCACACAATAAATTTATCCCTTTACATTCAATCATCTTGTATGTATGTGCTACAAATGGCCTTTAGTTTATGAAATACAACACAACAAGAGGCAACATGAACAAATTTGCAGAATTCGATCTAAGGATGAAAGTGGAATTATATGCAGAAAATAACTGAGGTGTAAAGAAATGTGTAGTATGTGAAATGGATGAGCCAAATATCTGTCTTGATTTCACTCAATGTTGGGTTAAAATAATTTAGGTGGCTCCAAGATAATGACTTTCAAAAAAAAACATTTATCTATTACTAAAACGGCTTCTAACAAGTCATATGTGGCAATTACCTGATTTGCACTAGTTTCTACTGTGCTGCCACTCTCCAATTTTATCCTTTTTGCAGACGTTTCGGCTTTCTCAGATGCACTGCGTTTATCTCCTGCTTGAGGCTCTGTCAATTCAAATGAAATTCTTTCAGATTTATAACAATTTTTAAATAACTCCAACTATTAGTAGTTATTCTAACAGTAATATTTGCTGACAATAATGTGTTCACAAAAATACATTGATCTTGTAAGTTTTCCTTTCTGAGGCTAGTATAATCGGATATGCCACTGAACTCTGGGAAGTGAAAGATTAAAATACTAGTTGGTTTCAATAGTTTCAAACTACTCTATATTTTTACATCTGTAGGTAACTAAACAAATACCTTTTTCTGTGAGCTGACGTTTTCCATGATTATCACTAGATTAACAGTATTATCCTAAAGGTAAAAACACAGTCTGCTACGATTTAATGAGATAAATATCTTTTTGCCATAGTGTCAGGTAGGGCAAATCAACAATTACTGAATCTGATATGTATTGTCTGCCTGAATTTAAAGTAGCGCCTTGCATCACAGCATACAGAGTGCCCAGCCTAGCCGTATAAAGCTTGCTCAGTGGAGTTTGTCATGAAAATCTCCACTAGAATTAAAATTCCTTACAGTGTATTTCATTTCTTATTCCTCTCATTAGCTCCATCACATTTTAATACACATTTTCACATTTCCTCACAATTTCTTCACAAAAATTCCCCCAATCCAAGATGTCTTCAATATTTCAATTTAAAGATGTCACCGTGGAACCTAAAATCCATTATCCAATACTGATGAGTCTATATCGATACCAATTTTAAACTTTAAGAAACAATAAGAATCTTGGAATTCAATCATTCTAAGATGGAAACATGATATTACCGAAATCAACAGCTGATGGTAGTTCAAAAAGATTTTCTGGATTAACTATCTCACAAATCCCCACTGTCTTTCCGTCTTTGTCTTTGACAACCTCTTCGCAACGCTGAATGAGACGTGCTTTGACTAGTGTGATAACTTTGTCTTTTACAAGACTGGGGGAAATTTCTGGAATGGCTGGGAGAAAAGATATTAAATGACAATCAAATCTTTATATAGGCAAATGTGAAACACACTACAGCTGGACTTTTTCATGTTCATCTGGCTCTAAATGACTATTGGACAACGTGAGTGAGCAACAATACCAAGTTGGTCCTCATTGCATTGAAAGCACAAACTTGCAACTATACTTAAAATTGAAACTGTGCACTGTTCCTGACTACATAATTTTATCCCATGATAACATTTCATGAAATTGTATCAGCCATTGGATCAATGAGAAAATGCAGATAATGAGTGGGTCTATTGGAAGCATAAAAGGAATTCTTTGACAATCAAGCCATTTCTGTAAATGAAAATAAAACAAAAATACATATATGTTACATGCACATCCATTTACATAATAATAAACACAACTTAAAATAAGAAAAAGTCCAAAATTAATATAAGCTACCAGAGAACAAAATATATGGCAGATAACCTTTATCTGCCTAATCCTACTTTTGAATACCAATATTGTTGTATACTGCAACAGTACATACAAAGCATACAATAACTGTCTTCAAGTACTGTTTTTGACAACTGAACTCACAGGCACCACTTGAGATGAGTGATTCATTCAATTTTCTAGTTGTTTTGGCAGCTGCAGAGCCCAGGCCTGATTGACCTTGAAGCAAAAGTTCCTCCACCAAAAGTTCTGCAGCATCACCATAGAGCATTTTGGCACAATGTATATAATGAGGATAACGTATCTTCCACATGACCGAGTCTGGCATAGCTGAGTATTCAATAAGCCCTGGTCGAACTTGTGTGAAGGTCGCAACATTTTGTTGAATAAGAGAACGCAATGCTTGTTTGACCTGATTAAAAAAACAAATAAAAAAAGAACAAAAGAAGAAGAAAGAAGCAATTTTAGTCTTTTTAAAAAATGACATGAATATTGAACCTTCTCAAAAACAAAACAAAACAAACAAAAATACAAACAAACTCAAGCATACAGCTGGTATCACAGGAAGCCAACATTACAAACAACCAATATAACTGAACATTTTTTTCCAATTCATTGGTATTCATAATTCTGCTGAACTATTTGCAGGAGAAATTCTGTTAGATCTAGATTCAGATCTTTTTTGGTGCATGAACTAGAAAGCAGGCAATACATTAACATTGTCATGAGTAGATCTTGATCTAATTGAATTCAGAAGTTTCAGATTGGGGACCACATATATTTTGTGCCCAGGACAAATGAGTCAGAAGTCGCACCAGGCGATTTCGAATTATGGCCGTTTTTAACTATTTTCCGACTCACATACCAATTTTTTCTTTTTTTCAGGTTAAAAAAGGTTAAATTTTTGTTTTGTGAAAAGAAAAAGAAGAAAACTTTTGGTATCTGAGTTGGGAAATGGGTAAAAACCGCTGTAACTCGAATCGCTCAGCGCAACTTCCAACTCATCTGCCCTGGGTGCAAGACAAATAGTCACAGTGTTTACCTGCTGCACATTGAGTGAGGTTCCTTGAGTAATCGCACTAACTGAGCATCCTCTATGGCGAAGCAAATATACACCAACTGCAGCCACAAGGTCTCCATAATATTCTTTTAGTATCTGTTCGCACAACTCAATCTTGACACGCGACATTTGTTTACCAGTTTACCTCAAGACAAGTAGATCTAGATCTAGGCTGAAGCGCTCGGACGTCTAGTGGTAGATCTGAGTTTCTATAAAAATCTGAAACAGCTTTCGCGTCTTGACTCGAGTTTGTCTAGCACACAGCGCTAATTCATATTCTGGATCCAACTCTTGGCTCTACATCTTGTATGAAAACCAGGCGGTCATGCTCAAGCAAAATGAGGGTATGGCAATGAATGACCAATAAATCTAGATCTAGCTAGATTTAGATATAGATCTACCTCAAGTGGACTCGAAGCTTATTTTATTAATTAATTGGCTATCTGTCTAATCAACAGTCTTCACCAGTTGAAAATGGCACCATGGGAAAGTGTCTGGTGGGATTGCGGAACTGTAGTAATGCAAGATTTTTAAATGCGCTGTTTTGATTCATATCGGCAATTTAAAAAACGAAAATGTATGATAAATAATTGATTTTTAGATAGTAATGTTTTCTAATTTTGTATTTCTCTGTACACTTTTATATTGCTGAAGATTGTAAGATAAGCAATGACTGTGAAGTTGTGAGGTGAAGTTTAATTTTGTGATCACATACAGGAAAAATTCTGGCATACTGACATTGTTGTCATACACAATATATCTATTTCATGTTATTTCATCACTGAAGATGATTCTCGTCAGGGATAGAGAGCAGGCATTAAAGAAGCAACAATACACAATAATTTTCAGATGAAAAGCAAAGCAATCAAATATTATAATGGTATCATACAGATTCTCGTCCATCTCAGTGATTGTGGTGGGAGCCCTGGCAGGTAAATTCCTTGCTTTAAATTTAACTTTTTGTCATGTTTGAGTCAATAGGGATGCAGATCTAGATCTAGATTCTAGATCTAGTAGTATGCAATAACATTGTCATATAGAACAAAGTAGAAACCTACCAATTTATGAATATCGATGTCAACATTTGACATAAATCAGCCAATGTTTAAGGAATTAGAGACCTGCCAAAAGTTTCCATTAAGCAGATTAGCTCTAATGGGTTGGCTGTTGGTACACAAAAAAAATTAAATTTTTAATTATGTGTCTTCATGGAAGCTTTCACAGTTTTCAGCAATATTTTTTATGTTATTATGACAGTCACTTTATATATATAAATCATCACAAGTAAATTGTCTATAAACTTGCTTATTTATACTTGTACTGATTTTATTTCAGTAACCTGCTTTGTTGCGTACAGCTTATGGAAATTTAGAAGAAGGAAACAGCGAAATCTGATCAAGTCATACACTACTCACAGAGCTAAAATATTCATTGTCAATACCCCAGAGGAGTGGGATTCAGTATACTCCATTCTTATGGAGGATTTATCGCAGATCAAGGTTTGTATCAAATAATATAAAATGTTTTTTTGTTTGTTTTGTGTGTGTCCTAGCTTTGCTCTATTGTAAATAATTTCTGCACCTTCTCTTAGATATTTCTTCATGATATACAATAGGTCATTTTGACCGTCAACCAAATTATTTCCCTTCACCAAGTACAAGATATATAACATAACAGCACTGTAAAAAAAAAAATAAAAAAATCACATTTTCTCTTGTTATTTGAAACATGTACAACAGAAAATTCTGAAAAATGTATCATATGGTGAACACATATTTTTCTCATAATGATATTTTTTTTCATAATTTTTGTGTAACGTGTTTCAAATAAGGAGAAAAAGTGATTTTTTTCCATTTTTGCAAAGCTTGTCATACACCACTTGTATTTGGCAAAGGAAAGCAACCTAGCAGATCGATAAAAATGGCCCATGACAGTTCTTCAGAACCTGCCTCGAAACTATTTCTAGATGATTAGACATTAATTCATTATAATAATTATAATAGCAGATTATTTATTTAAAAGTGTTTTTAAAATAAGAGTGTATATATATTTTCTCATGAATAGGCTACTTGGCACAGTTGCACTATAATATATATTATATGTTCTTTGGTATTGAGCTTATTGGATCAGTTAAAGTGGCAAATCAGCAGTCAGATCTATCACTGTAATAGTCAAATCATTAAACAAAGCAACATGAAGAATAATGGACATTAACTTGAAGGCATACATGATATTTTCTGTCAGCAGATTCAGCAGAACATACAAATTCATGCATCTCTAGCACAGAGAGAAAAGTGGAATAGAGTTTAAGCGCCATAATAAATATCAATTTTCTGCTCAACTGTTTTAATTTTTGTTTTATAACTAAACAAAAAATTGAGAGGAAAGAACATGAGACATCATTCCAGTCTCAAACTGAAATTTGTAATTTTTAGCATATAATGGGTTTTCGATTTCCCCACTTTAGGCTGTGAAACATAGAGACTACCTATAGTATTTGTGAAGACATCATATGATGATTTCATTTTGTATTAATCTTATTATTTGTTTGATTCATTTTGGAGTGATGTGATCTAAAATCTTTGAATAATAATGGAATCCATATCATAATTAAATTGCCATTTTCATCTTAATTACAGGACTTTCTGTTGAGCACAGCTATTTTATTCTCATTTGCTGCTTTTCAAAGTAAACTTTTTTTTAAATAGTATATATTTAAAGTAAAGACTTTTTTGTCTCTCATCATATCGAATTATAAATAGAACGTAATTTTGTCCAACTCCACAGTGAATAAGCTTGTATATCTTCCAAATTCTTAGGTATTGGGCATGGATTGTGAATGGGTCGGACAAAAAAGAGTTGCGCTGCTTCAGCTGGCACCACCATCTGGCATATGTGTTTTAGTTCGTCTGTTCAAATTGTGGCCAGCAGTTCCTGCGTCCCTAAAGTCTGTATTAGTGGATAAAAGGTAGTTTATGAAGATAAGAATTTTTCTTTTAACTTTCATAGTATAAAACTTCAATATATATCTTTTTTTTAAAAGTAGAAGAAACTGCCGTTGAATTTTAACTATCAAGGTCCTTAGTTATACAATACTGATTGTGAGCTTGTTTGAAAAATAGGGTAGACACTGTGATATTGAAAGAGGAAGCAGGAAGCCCCTTAACAATTTTAACTTTCTTTCATAATACTCAGTTAGTGTTGGGATGGTGCTGTTTCAAACAGATGAACAGGCTTTTCAGATTTGAAAGTTGATAAAGAAACAGTGCCCTTCCATTTTTTTTCTTTCAAGAAATCACTCGAAGTTTTTGAAATGGCTGTTTTGGGTTTATGTACCTATTTCATCTCAGAAATTAGTGCATTATGATTCGTTTGAATGTTTTTTCCTTTTTTTTTCATGGCATACAGGAAGCAATAATTATTATTGAATTTCCGCTCTTAAACACTGAAGGTTTGATTCACTGTGTTTTGTTAGTTTTTTTGTAACAGTGGCTTAAATGGCTGTTGTGTGGTATTCATTCGTCAAAAGTGATTGGAAGAAAATGAATAAAATTTGTCTGCAGTTCATTTTAAATGTCAGGTTTACATTTTTCTTATTTTAGTTTTCACATTTGTTAGTAATGTTTTTTCTCTGTGACTTTCTCATATTTTTCGAACCATGCAGCATCTTGAAAGTTGGTGTGGCTGTGACTGATGATGCTAAGAGACTTCATCATGACTATGGATTGATTGCAAATGGCTGTGTAGATCTAAGGCATGTCTTGCGGAGGATTAGGGGTGTATTTGAATGGTGAGGCTTTTGTATAAGATTGTTTTGATTTTGTTGATGTTGAACTACTTGTCCAGATAGTTTTGGTGTGGAAAAGACAAAGTTCATGAGGTGCGGAGAGAATTCACTGTTATCGAGATGAACAGGAAATAATAATGCATGTATTAATAATATAATAATAGTTCAGAATATAGAGGGCCATCATCAGGATGTTTTTTTATATGCTGTGTTTTCTGGACATTTGATGTCTGTACTCTGTGAAATTCTGCTTCATAATTTCATATCCTGTACTTCCTTTTTTTTTTTTTTTAGTACTTTTTCTGTGGAGAGAAATGAAAAGTGTGTCATAAAACACGAATGTCTTTTTCTCTTTTTTTTCATTGTTTTGTTCACCACTGCTGCTCTGAGAACTGAGTAAATTAAATATTGCTGATTACTTTTTCCCAGCAAGTCAAAAGGACTCAGGGGTTTATCTCTTGGTGTACTGGGCATTGATATCAGCAAAGAAAGCAGTGTGCGTTGTGGAAATTGGGAAGCTGAAAATTATACGACAGAGCAGGTAACCTGTCTTACCAGAGAGAGATCTGTTATTTGCCACAGAAACTATAACTTCACTATAAGTCTCAGTATGACTCTGGGGAAATACAATTGTATGGAACACCTGTTGACTGGAGATATCCAGCTTTTACTTACTATTTGAGCAGAAATTGGGATAAAATAGAATAACAGTTGTTAAAACTCAAGAAAGAAGACCACACAGATGTTACTGTATGTATCCATTGCTTAGTATTAAAAACAAATAGGAAAAGTATCAACAGTGTTTTCACAAGCCATTTCAATAAATGAAATGATCATTTGATAATGTATTCATGATTTTTTTTTTTTTTAAAGTGCCTTAAAGTTTCATTTTCCAGGCACATCTGTCCTAAGTTGTGTATTATAAGTTGTGTTTTCCTTTATTGTCATTTGTTGTTGAATTAGCTTTGAAAGTATTCTCTATCAACTTTCTTCTTAAGAAAACAAGCAAACACTCACTATGCTGTGCATGATTTCATATATTTATGAGTACCTCATTACCACATATAATTATTTTCACATTTTTCTATTTATAATTTCAGATCAACTATGCAGCAACTGATGCACTTGTGGCTGTTGATATATTTCTGCAGATGGTGTACACAAAATTTCAAATGTCTAAAATGCCATCTAATGAAAATGATCTCTTGCAAAGCCAAAAGATTTTAGTGTCAAATAAGAAAGCAATTCATTCCACAAAAGTAGAATTTTTTGGCCTATCCACAAATGATAGTAACCATCACAAAGACAAGCTGCAAATAGAGACAGACTCAATTGCCACTGGAAATATATCACAGATGGACATAGAAAGTAATAAGAATTCTGAAGTGAATTGTGAAGGAGGAATAACATCTGCAGTAGAGGATAGAAAGAATGTTGAAAGTCTTTCATATAAACACAAGGCATCACACAGTGGGAAATCATTCTCACATAGAAATGTTGAGGTTTTCAAATATTGTATACTGGCTGAGGGAGAGAAAGATGATTTTTGGAGAACTGCTCGATCCATGTGCCAGGGAATAACAGACATTAATTGTAATTTTCAAGAGAAAGGAGTTCACAATGTAAGTATAGGTATGCATAATTGGTTGTGGCGAAATTATTGTTGGCTACTCTACCATGCTTTTATCCATTTTGCCCAAGAAATGTATTTGTTTTCAAAATAATTGATTCATTTCCGTTTTAGTCCATATCTATGTTCGAAGTCTCTTTCATTCTTTAGCTGGCCTCTATTACTTTATTATTGTTTGAATAGTATTTCTTAATGTTCTAGTCTATATGCCTATGTTAAAAATTTCTTGCACTTTTAACTAGCTCTTATATTATTATTTTTCTGTGTGGTAGAGCATCACTGTGTGCACATTTTCTTGCATTTCTAACAGGCCCTATCATTATTCATTGGTATGTTAGACTGATTATTTGCAGAGTTTGTTGCATTTTTTTAACTAAACCTCATGTTATTTATTTCTCATTGTTTTAGTTCATGCCATCAAAGAAACAGACCAAAATCAAAGAAACATCTGCCTACAGTACTCGTAAAAGACCATTGTGGGATAATTGTCGACTGGAGGCGCCAGATGGGCAACCACTTTGTACTTGTGACACAAGGAAAGCTCAGTGGTACCTTGATAAGGAACTGGGAAGTATGCATTCTGTAGTATCTAAACCAGTCTAAGAAATCTATCAATGTAGGGTTATATTTGTTATTCTAAAAAGAATTCCTTTGTGACAAGGTGTAACTGTAAGATGACTGTGATTTCTTTTCCTAGTGTTTGGAAATGGTGACTATAAGATTTATTTCCAAATGTTACCAGTAAAAATATAATGTAGGAAATTTTGTTCTAGGCAAGTAATTATATTTGTGACATGAATATTGGCTGAATTCAGATCTAGGCTGCAATAACTTCATAAAGAAATGTGCAGAATAAAATATTTTTTAAAAAATTCTTATGTTGTGATCATTTTTTTTACAAGTCTCATTGGCTGATTAATATTTTTATCATTCTTAAGACTGATTGTAAAAGTTTTAGATCAAGTCTATAGCAGATCTTTTCAAAGGATTTTAGAATTTACAAAATGAAACAAAAAGTGATTTTTTCATATTTTTATTGCAGCAAAAATTTGTGATAACCCCTTGACAGTTCGCCTACATTTTGAACCAGCAGACAGACCAGAGTCAGAAAGAAACTATTATCTGCAAGAGAAAGAAAATATGTGTGTGGTGTGTGGCCAAACTGAGGAATACATCAGAAAGTTTGTTATTCCTTTTGAATATAGAAAGTAAGGAAAAAAACATTGTCTAGTTTAGACAATTTCCCTTTTGAAAAATAGTTCAAGTTTATTTTTTTTTTCAACAATGCATAAAAATAACTAAAGTCAAAAAACTATTTCAACTTATGGAAATAGGACAATGAAGCCCTGACTGTTGACTTTGTTATTAGTTGTATCTTGTGCAGTTTTGTTGATGAAATCAAATTAAGAAGGTGATACAAATTTTAACAGTGGCAAAATATACACACATATTTTACAATGATGTTCTGACTGCCTGAGGGAACATTATCAATCTCACTTGAAGTATGGGAAAGAATGATATCTGTCCTACACATCTGGTTGGGGATTTTGCCTCTTGCATTAATCTCTTTTGTGCGCAACAGATTCAACACTTAATGAAATTTATTTATAGAGGAAAGAAAATTAAGATATGGTGACTGTGTGTTATGAAAATACGGAATTAAAAGAGAAACCTCATGAAGACTGGTTTTCAAGGAAATGTTGATGCAAAAAGAAAGAGGCAGATCACCAACTTCTCGCAGTGGCAACATCACTGAATCCAGCAGTAGGAAGTCAGCAAAATTAGAAAAGATTGGAACAAAATGGAAGAGGATAACACTAATGGTGAAATTGACTTCAGTTGCCAACACTTTATCCTGTGATGCCAACTTATGACAGATGAGATTTGCTCATCAAAATCATCGTGAGAAATAACTAGAACATTTGGTCTCTGTCTACTTTATCTATTTTCATTGTATTAATTCGTCATATAGATATTTTTGTATTTAGGTATATCATGTTAGTTACCAATTGACGGTCTTTGTCTCTGTATCGAAATAGCCATCTGAAGGAGGTTGGAAGGCGTAAAGAGAACATAATATCTGGTATTTCAAGACATTTTTATAAAATGAGCAGTAACGAGTGTGCATGTCTGTTTTATTATTCACTAGATATTTCCCAAGTGCTCTGAAGGACCATAGTTCCCATGATGTGCTGCTATTGTGTATCAGCTGCCACAGAAGAAGTTGTGACTTTGACTCAACACTGCGGTTACAGTTGGCCACAGAATGCAATGCCCCAGTAGAATCTGGAGCATCAGCCAAAACTGTTATGGATCCTGAACTGCAAAAAGTTCGATCGGCAGGGAGGTACGAAATTATCAGGCCTTTAATAGCTAAACTGTGTAATTTGCAGTGCAGGGTAACTCTGTATTTTGATATGGCATATTACCAGTTTTCTAATCACAGAAAAAGACAAGGTTTAATCATACTGGAGTTATCATGAAGATTTAGTAGTGCATTGGTGTGATGTGTGAAGGTGCGACACCTTTAATGGAAGAATACAAGGGCGATATTTGTATAATTAGCATGCAACGAATTTTTATATAAAATCCATGCATTTATCTATAGAATTCATACAGACACTAAGTATGATTTCACTTTTTCAGGTAGCTGTTGGTAAATCTTTGCCAATAAGGGCATATGGTCGTTTGATTGAATTTACTCCATTTTACACAAAAATCCATTGAAGTTGCCTTGTTTCTAATCACCTTTCTAATGCATGGAATTTTTACTCATTATTTCTTCTCTTACTAAACAGGGCATTGAAAACAAACAGACAGTCCATTCCTGAGCAGCGAGTTGCAGAGTTAGAGAAGATCTTGAGGCAGTTTTTTGGTGTTGAAGATGTAGCAGATGAATTCATAGATCAGGCTTCAAATATTGATGCCAGGTATTAAGATTCCTTTCAGAATAATGAATCATCTGTCTAGATCAAGTCTGAATAACACAAAGCCTGAAGAAGTAATGTCTGTTATTTATTCTATAATGAGTTTTAACCTCTTTACGACACCTAACATATGACATATATGCATAACGTAAACACGAAGATGCTACCCTGACATATGTCATATTTCATGAAAATACTTGATTTCGCATCAATTGAGGATGTTATCATATGCAATGCATAGCATAAAGTAAAACGCTTATATTCGCATTGTATGTAAAAGTTAGTAAGAAATGGACTACATAGGAACAGTGCAAATTTTCTGCGTCAGAGTTAGCTATATTAGATAAAGACCCCTATCCGGTGTATATTCCCGAAATAAACTTTTTCTTTCTTTGTCTGATTGTATTACAACATTGCAAGCTGGGAGCCTACTACATAATTAATAGTACTACAAGAATAAGGAGAAGCCTTTACACTCAACAAGAAGCGATATGTTTGTTGAATTAGTCAGGTATACACCACATTATAAGTTTATTATCGTAATATGGAAATCCGTCGTCCTGTGTTGAGCAAATTCCATGGTCGTCCATGGTTGAAAAAACTTGATGTCAAGAAAGAAGTTAGAGATGAAAGTTGAGCATTTTTTGGTGGGAAATACGGGTAATTTTTTAAAACTAGTTTTTATTGTCTATGTTCTTTGACTGCAATGATATTTTATTTTCAAACTTGCATCCAAAAGTGTTTTTTTTTTCTTTCCTCAGACAAACCTGTGATAACTACATTCCACATGCCAAGCAAGTGGTGAGGTATATGGCACGTAATGGCGGCTTGCTGGCATTTCAATCAAGGTGGCGACAGCAT
This sequence comes from Peronia peronii, assembly GCA_039654565.1. Classification (NCBI taxonomy): domain Eukaryota; kingdom Metazoa; phylum Mollusca; class Gastropoda; order Systellommatophora; family Onchidiidae; genus Peronia; species Peronia peronii. The sequence goes on from JBCEWB010401100.1 coordinate 20,429, forward strand.
TTCCTCAACACAATGAACCCTCAGTTTCTACCTGCTTACTGGTCTGTAGACTTTGTTCCAGAAGCTTGGAAACACAGCCACACAAGCTAACCATCAATTCTTTACTCATTTTACGAAAAATGTCTTAAACTTTAGACGACTGTCCACCGGCAACTAACTAAATACATCAAAAAAGTTGAAA